>CABFOV010001735.1:0-25194 GCA_902141375.1 Timema poppense | reverse complement strand
CCCCCCACTTAACTAAACAGCTTAACTATAGCCAGGCATTTATAAATTTGTCAATTTTAACTGAAATAACGATCTTAATTCACCAAACCTCTAAAATGGAGAGATTATTTTAACATCTCAAACTTGCTTGAAAAAACTTAATAGCGTGAGCCTGTAAGTTAGCTATACCAACCAAGCAGTCACTGCACTTAGTAAAGATAATGTCACAATTTGCGAATAGAGGTCATGTGGTCAACAGAACGAGCTCTCAAGCCCTTAAATCGGTTTTATAATCTGAAGCTGCTACATTTATTCAAGTAAAGTATATTCACCACCGGGTTTACTTAGATGATAGATCAAAAAGTTACTAGAAATAGTCCCTAATGTATCACTTTTCTAACAGTCAGCTGTAATGAAAACATATGGTACTGTGTGAATGTGATACTTAACCATGTAGTAATCTAGGCCACTTATTTATATATATTTGAGGCCGGGCACAAAGCTTATTTATTATTCTATTCCATCTGCCTCAATGTAGTTAGCGCTAGTTTTGTGTTGAGATAGACTGCTGAGGACAGGGAGATCAAGGTTCGAATCTCACTCGTATGAACTGGGGGTAGTTTTTCTTAAATGGTTTTCCATTTTTCCTCCACACAAAGGCGGGTTCATCTCGATTATATTCAACCTTCTCAATTCCTAACCTATTAGCTTAATTAGTAAATGCAAAACCCGAACGGGTAGTAAGATGCAGTGTTAAGTATGGTATATTATGACTTCCACTTAAAAAAAATTATTAAAACTTATTCACAGAACTTTTACAAAAGATCTAACAAATAACCTATTGCTTCAAAATGGCGACCGACAAATTTAAACTAGATGTGATAGATCATGATGTGAACAAGTTCCTTACAATGGTGCACCCACACAGTTGATAAAAATACTTTAATTATTTGAATATTTTGAAATGTGATAAACTAATCATAAAATAATTTATTGCAGGTATAGATATAAAAAAGGACAAATATTTTATCTTTTCCAAGTAAATACAATGCCTGTATTAAAAAGTATTAGTGTATGCACTATATAACACATTATCGATAACATTCTAAAACTAAAAATAAGTACTCTTAATTATGTTTAAAATATTATTTTGGATGGATATAAAAAAAATTATTAAAAGTAATGAAATAGTGTGAGAAAACGGACAGAAAACTAGTGGATGTGGATCATTGCACTAAAACGTATTAAAAAACCCACTTATTATATTTTGAATACTAAAGGAATCATTTGATAAATTTTTGAAAATTGTTTGTCATTCTTATGAAAATCTTTTGGTTCAAACACAATAATAATACATTGATTTGTATATGGTGTTACACATAAGTTTTGAAACTAGAGGTTTTATACCTTAGACTTAAGTTATTAAATATGTTTTAATTGGTTGAATAAAATAATATGTTCAACTAGCAACTCACTTGGGATGATAAGGTTCCTACAATGTATTAATGCTAGCCACTAGGAATAATACTTTTCATAAAAGCAAATTAGTTAACAAAAGTTCTTACCTTTTATCAACTAAAGAAAGCAACAAAACAATTCTGTAGCTTGCTCCCCTCCACCTTCCACCTCTTTCTATTCATTCTACACAAAGTTTTTTTTTGTTGCATTATTGTTTTACTTTATTATGTTTTTTATTACTCCTTTCCTAACTATATTAAAATTAAAATATGTTTCTCTAGATTCCTATTGATTAATTTATTTGAAATTATTAGTTTAGTGGGATAATATGCATATGCCCTAATATCTTTAATTAAGCCACAACAACCTAATATAACCCAGCTGTTTTTTTTTAACCCGGGGTGTTTTCAACCATTCACTAAACATTTCTGTGTGAATTGGTCTTTTACCAAGCTTTGAAATATAAGCTAACTAAAAATAATCCAATGGGTGTACCATGACATTCCAGGGATAAGAGGCAGTTAAGAGGAAATATATTTTTAAACATTATATTATTATGATTGGATGTATTTAATAATTTATTAACTTTGATATGATGAAATTAATATGCTGAGTAAACAAGAACTCTGATAAATTAACAATTTACTGTATCGTTTACATAATAGGCCTTCATGTTGCTATATTTAAGGCTACTGGAACCATTAAAGATAGTAATCACAGGTTGTTAGTGACAGACATAGTGGGACGGAAATGTAGGAGAAAATTAGTGAAACAGGAAAAAAAAATGGATCAGGGTGTAGAGGCTTAAAAATGAAGAGGGAAAGTTACTTTATTTAAGAAAGGCAAGAAGTTTAGTTCCCAAGGATAAGATGCAAAGGGATGGAGTGGGAAAGATTTAAGAAAAGCCAGGAAGGATTGGATGGTAAAAAATTGACAGCTCGGTACTGGAAAGTGATGTGGAAGTAAGTGAGGTGTTATATAGTCAGGTAATAAACAGGAGAAAAGAGAAAAGACAATAAGTTAGAATGATGGTGAAAAATGAAGAATGGTGAAGAAAAGGAATTATGGATGAAATTTTATGAGATGTTCAACTAGAACAAGGAGGGGGTAAGTGACACAAAGGAGCCATCAGAATTATCAGAACAGGAGGGAGTGGGTCATACATTAAAAGAGATGGAGGTTGTATTAAAGAGGTGAAAGAGGGAAAAGCACCAGCTGTGGACAAACTAACTGTAGAAATAATAAGAGCTGCAGGAGAAGCGGGAATTCAATGCTTATACAGGGTGCTGAGAGTAATATGAAAGAAGAATAGGGTACCTGAAGACTGAAAGAAGGAAACTATAGTACCAATTTCTAAGAACGTCACAAAGAGGTGAACAAATTATATGCCTAAGGGAATAACAATGATGCGTCACTATACAAAAATATATTGGAAGATGGAAATGAGAATAAGAAAGAAAATGAAAGGAATTTGGAGAGAAGATCAATACATTTAGGGAACCAAGGTCTGCAGTAGACTTGATTTTCATTATATGATAGAAGGAAAGAGGGTAAGAAGAATTTGGTAAGGACTTGGTAATGGTATTTATGAATGTGGAGAAGGCATATTATAGTGTGGGTAGAAATAATGTCTGTAAAGCGTTGGAGGAGGCTAGAGTGGTAAGAGGAGTTATACCTAATGAAAGCAAAGTGTATGTTTGAGTAAAATATGAGCTGTGTTAAAATGGAGGAGGGGTGGACACAGTGGTTCCAATTAAAATATGTGATTAAGCAGTGAAGTGCTCTTTCACCACTGGCACTCTTTGTAACGGTAATTATAACAGTAATGGTAATGGAAATGATCATGAATAAAGTGGCAAGAAAACTCGAGGAGGATAGAATGAAAGCTATGATGTTTGCTGGTGACTTGATTGTATGGGGGAAGAAGGAAGAGGAAGTACAGAAACAAGCTGCAAGAATGGAATGAGGACATGAAAGAGTGTGTAATGAAATTTAGCTCTGCAAAGTGTGAAGTGATAGTAATGACAAGGAAGAGGATAAAGCTATAAAGAGAATAAAATATATTGGAAGAATGATTGAGGCGAAGGATGGTAGTTGAGAGGATCTAATAAGAAGAGGGCAACACGGGGAGTTGTTTTATAGGTATGTTGAGATTTGCTATGGAGAAGATAAGTGTTCTTGAAGTGTAACTAAGTGCTGTATAGGGTGTACTTTGTACCCATGGTCACATATATAGCAGAAACATGGACATTGAATGCTAAACAGTGTCCAGACTAGTGAGCCTCACCTCGTTAATGTTGGATAAATGGGTTAGTTGAAATGCTCGCAGTAACCCATTGATTGTCAGTATTTTGACGAACATCAAAGGATGTTGCGAGGCTTGGCTCAGCTCAAATCTCACTGGAAGATGCTCCGAGGCAAGCCTCGAGCCGAACCACTTGCAACTTTAAATTATTTTTGATTTCTGCTTAACCTTCTGTCACATGAGATTGAAATATTAGCTGAGCAGTTGCATGTTGTAAATTTTACTACATCTTGTTAGAATTTTTTTTTATAAATGACATATTAAATATTAACTGCAAATTCATTTTGTGATAGGCAGGGGGAAATGAATAAAAATTTAATCCTTAAAATTAGAGTATTTTTAAAAACTATATTTACATTTACATGATTACTCGCATGTTATAAACTGTACAATGATTGTAATATTTTTTCTTGGAAAGTATGTTGCATAGATAAAATAAGTTTAAAACTGCCTCTAGGGAGAGAGGGGTGGACAAAGAATAGACTGTCACTCAAGGTAGATGTTGTGGGTAAATATGTCCAAGCCCACTTCAGTGTCGTAGTGGTCTAACACGTCGATCTTGTGTTAGACTGGTGTGCTCAAGGTGGGGGGGATTGGAGTTTGAATCCCGGCCTGGTCAATTGAGGGTGGTTTTTCTTATATGGTTTCCCACTCTGCTCCCACACAAATGCTGGTAGATTACCTCTAAAATGCTTCCTTGTCCATTTCTACCTCCATAAGATTACTTATCATATACTTTATTAACTATATATATACATACTTTGTTAATTTTATATATATATGTATATATATATATACTTTGTTAATTATATATACACTTTTTAGAGGCGTTAAATAGGAATTTCTGACTGGTGTAAGAGTCACTGGTTAAGAAATGTAATGTTATTGTGAGGCTTTACTGCACACTTCAGGTTTCTCTTAAACATGAACTTTTTTTTTTGCACTTTTGGCCCAATCAAAATAATTGCTTAATCACTTGGTGACATTCGAGTTAAGTTTTTGTATTGAACAGAAAGTTGCAAATGAGAGTAGAAGATGACCCGCTTTGGTGTCCACATAGTCTAGGGTGTCACTCTCACAACAGACCAGACTGCTGATGACGGGGAGATTGGGGTTTGATCCCTGATGAGTGTACTGAGGGTGGTTTTTCCTAAATGGTTTACCACTATCCCTTCACACAGATGTAGGTACACTTGCTCTAAATTCAACGTTTTTCATTCTCAACACATTACAGTTATTAATACATGTGAGTATAATCTGAATGGTTAGTAAGATGTGGTGCTAAAAAAAGTGAGAGGAGAAGAATGGAAGCAATTAAAAGAATGGCAAAAGGATAGAGTAAGATGGCATTTACTAAACTGACCTGACCACAAAACAATACAAGTAATTAAAGAACTTGGCTTTCACTCATAAACAAAATTACAATTATTCAAGTTCAACCTCTCAAGAGTGATTGTCATAAATTACTGAAACCCTTCCTGAAGGTGACTTAATTTGTGTTGATAATTTTTGCAATATTTAAAGCGTAGTGTTACACAAAACATTATGAAACTTGGAAACACATAATAGGAAAGATAGGGTGACCTGGCAGTCTAGGGGTAAGGTGTCGGACTTTTGTGCTACGGATTCGGGGTTCAACCCTCGGTCTCGGCACAGATTTATCTGATGCCAAATCCTTCCTTCACCCCTGACAAGACGTGTATTAATAACATCTTGTGAATGTGTGGAATGCCAGGCCTCCGCTGTGGTTTGGATCCCACGTTAAACTGTAGGTCCTCCATTTAATCTCAGAATCACCCTACCATTACACACTAGCGTAAGCGCATATAATCCGAATGGATAGTAAGACGCGGTTCTAATAATAATAATGATAAATAATAATGATTAATAATTATACATAATAATAATAATATAAATCTGGGAAAAAATCAGGACATAGGCAGACAGCAAATTATATACTTATTCCAGAAAAATAAACCACTACAGTAACATACAATAAATAATACCCTACCACAATAAACAATTAACCATTTTAATGACATACAATAAATAATATCCTATTACAAGAAAACAAACTATTCATTTATGTTCCATTTAACAAATACTCTAAGCTTAATACAAGAAAAATACATTAACCATTGAATTGACATACAATAATAACATCTCACTACTGGTCAGTACTTAGACTTTGTGCAGAAGTTTGTAAATGCATTACAAATTAATGGACAACTGATTACATCACACACACTGTGGCATGCTTTGCAACAGGACAACTAGAGAAGTCGTACATCCTAGAAAGGTTAAAATAAACTCACAATAACATTGAGACCATTGTTAGATGAGATTCCATGTGAAATCAACCAATGAATTAACACTGCTCAATCTTGTGTTTTTGACGATGTTATTAAACTTGGCATGGATAGCAATCAAATTTTTACCATTTTAAAGCTCTTGGTTCACGCTTTAATATATATAAATAAAAATTTGATCGCTATCCATGCCAAGTTTAATAACATCGTCAAAAACACAAGATTGAGCAGTGTTAATTCATTGGTTGATTTCACATGGAATCTCATCTAACAAAATATATATAAAAGGTATTTTGGCGAACTTAGGGCTCTTAAAATTATAATTTGCTCAAAAACTGAAATTTAAAACATTGAAAAAAAAAGTCACATTTTAATCCTATACCGTTAAGCATGTACATGCTGAGTTTTAACTTGGTACAATCATGAGATCTTAAGCTATTGATCATTGAAGTGAGCAATAATCATCATTTGGATGATATTATAAAGTTTATTTTAAAATAAAATTACTAAAACATTGTTGTAGCCCACATTATCTTAAAATGTATTAAAAGTTTATTTTTGTAACAATTGTCACAGCCTACAGTTAAGTTTTTTTTTACTGCAACATCAAATGTTTTAAGTGTAAGAAAGAAAGTTTCTAAAAATACCATGGTTAGCCTGTTATTTTAGTTGAATAGGATAGAGATAAATTACTCTCAGGTTTATTTTTAATGTGGGCCTATTTCTGAAGTTCGTAGGTACACCTAAAGGGGTGGCTGTACACATACCGATAAAATTGGTGTTAGTGCCGGTGTCGTTACATACACTGACAAGAGCGCTGTCGGCACTTGAGAGGCTTGAATTGTGAGGTATGCTGTGCAATCAACATGGCTCTTGTGCTGGATTTTAGATTTCATTTGTTGTGTTTGCTTCATCTGCAGAGAAGACTACGTCAAAGTTTTGGAAGCATTCTATAGTTTTTATCCCACAACCATGCTCTGTCCTCATTAATTCAAAGTCACTATGTCATATTTGAACAAGCTAAACATTTTATTCAACAACTATATTATGGAACTAAAACTGTATAAAAGTCCTGTGCAAGTGTCGAACCTCTCAAAAGACAGAATCAAAACAATGCCAGATAACAGCTAGAGATGAGTGTGCACCTGCTCTGCGCACTGATATTGATGTGTTTATCAAGGGGGCCGCTGGTATAACTCTGACATATTGGTAGCTGTCAAGATAATGTGGTCATGTTGACATCGTTTACTGGCTGACCATAAAATTACATGGAATATCTTTACCACCAATATTGGCATTGGCATCAACACAGTACATGTACAACTGGCCTGAGTTGTCGCAAAAGATGGAACTGCCGAAGACGGTTAGATCAAGGTTCAAATTCGACTTGGCTGGTCTAAATGTGTTTTTTTTCTAAATTGTTTTCCACTATCTCCATACAAATATGTGATACCTTTAATTCTATTTTCCACCCGACCGATATTCAAACCCCAATCTCCTAGTCTTGGGCTGTCCATTCTATTGCGAAAGTGACACCTTAGACCATGCAGCCACTAAAAGGGATAACATAACACCATAATGTGTTTTGAGTACTAATGGCTCTTTGTTATGTCTGAGGTTTCTTTATGTGAGTCAGTGACCTGGCGGTCTAGGGGTAAGGTGTCGGACTTTTGTGCTGGGGTCCGGGGTTCAATCCTCGGTCCCGGCACAGATTTATCTGATTACCAAACCCTTCCTTCACCTCTGACAAGACAACTTGTGAATGTGAGGAATGCCAGGCCTCCACCGTGGTTCGGATTCAACGTTAAACTGTAGGTCCTCCATTTCATCTCACAATCACCCTACGATTACATATTAGCGTAAGTGCGTATAACTCGAACGGGTAGTAAGACGCGCTGCTAATAATAATAATAATAATTTTACATTAACATAAGTGCACATAACTTGAACAGGTAGTAAGAAGCGGTGCTAATAATAATAATATTTTTGTGAGTGAACAAAGGGGACAAAAGGCACACTTAAATTTTTATATTTCAACGAAATAAAACACCTTTTGTTATTTAAAATTCTTATTCAATAAGCCTACAATTTTCCCATCTCATACTGAAAGATAAAGTATTATACAAAAAAAAAAAATGAATGACTTTTATAAAAATTTGCTCATGTAAAATAATATATAAAATTACTTTAAACCACTAATTACACACTCCCACTGCCACACAGTACCCAATTAGCAACCCTATTAGACAAATTTTCTGAAACTATTCAATATTTTGATTAATTTCTTTAACCAAGCATAAAATAACATATTATGTGTCAATACTCACATTCTTTGTCTAACATTTCTGTTCGTTGAAATATTAAAGTATATTTATGTTAAAAAGCTATTGTTTTACAGCTGATACTTTGGAGTTATGCTTTCTCCTTCACTATCAATGTATTTTTTTTTTAAGATATCCCACATAGTAAAATGTTTTGATTGATTATAAAGGTGAAAGGTTATGATAGCATAACATTTGATGCAAGCTACATGCTAAAGGTGTGGCAACTTGTTTTTGACAAACAAGCTCAAGGTTTATTCAGATTACCATGTTTACTAGGGCTCATCTCTCTTGCTTAACGTTTTTCAAACCTATGTCCATGAATAGTTGAATAATTTGTGGTACAGTATTTTAAATTCTTTCATTTGATTTTTATACAAAAGATATTCAAATATTTTTTTAAAATAAATAGCCCACATATTTATTTCCTATGAATCATAAACACACATTTTATAAGTTTTAGAGCAGAGTTTATTGGTTATTTAACTCTTTGAAAACCATCAATGTCTAATTTATAGGCTTGTTCTTAGAGGAAAAGTTGAATTTTGTTTATATGAACAACAATAATTAAAGCTGGCATAGCTTTCCATCTCATTATCTTAGCAAGTACTTTGTTGCCATTTCATTCTTCCGGTATTTGATTTGCTCATTAGGATAGTAGGGGGACTTGGGAGCAGGCCCGCTGCAACATGGGGGGGGACTATTGGTACCATGTTACCAAGCCCGTGACTCCCAGGAGCATGGGCACAAGATCCATATTACAAATCTAAAAAAATATATTATTGTAATATAAGAATAAAATAAAAATATATCAAACCAAACATGAATGATAAGCAATAAAATGGCTATTCATACTAAGGAATAGTGCATGCCCCGCCCAGGGGTGCAGAATATGTTCAGAGATCCAATATTTCCCCAGAACATAACATTTAAAAAAAATCCCCAAAAAACATAGTGCTTGAAATAAAACATTGAATTTTTTATAGAGGCTGAAGGGAATAAGGATTATTTCCTACTATATAGTTTGGAAAATTCAAATTCAAACATGTTTTTAATCATAGTTATTCAGTTTTCTCCCATTTCCTTATGTGCATTACATATTGTTAATAATCGTTCATTGATACCAGTTGGCTTACTGGTACCAACACTTAATTTTACATCTTGATAGTAAGAGGAAATGGAGTGTAATTCTGGGAGGTCTTGATTTAATTGTTGATTTTCAGACTTTTCGTTTCTTTGTAGACTCGCCACTACTGCAAGGTATATCACTATAAACCACACTAGGGGAAATACTATCGCTATTTACAACTATGAGTTTTTACTGATCAAATAATTTACATTTTACAAAACTTGCGATACTCCCTTTATCCTTATTTATAGGTTTTTCTTGGGGATGTTTACTAGCTACGTGATATCAGAGTTTATCAAGTTTGTCACACCAATCACAATAAGCACAGTTGACATATTAAACATTTGTTTCACTAAACCATCTAATTTGCTATAAACATTTATCTTTTGCACAATGTACAAAACCTAATAGGTCCACTAAATACAAAATTTGCATGGCTACACAATTATTACAATACACTCGTCACGAGTTTAAATTGTGGGTCTCATCGGCCTTAGTTTTTCATATAAATGAAACTACCATATCATAACCAGAATGTACTAAAAGCGTCAACAAAATCGTTGGACTTTACCCTGCCCCAAATTTCCTCAGGACTGCTTTAATTTCCCCCGAACTTTGTTCACCATTCAGACATATTCTGCACCCCTGCCTAGCCCACCAGATAGGATTTTATTCAGAACTCTCTGGTATTTGTCACAATTATTATTACATCATTAGTTCGCCAGTTTTGCCCTTCATTTTAAAGTGTTTGGAAGTTTCCAGGAGTACATGTTTTTTGAACTGAAATTAAATTTGACATGTGAAGAAAGTCTGGTAATGATTTAAGTTCAATTTAAATCTAAGTATTAACTCATTTGTTTAACATTTGTAGGGGTTATTTCACCCTAGAAATGTGTCCTTTCCCGGCTGGAATAAGCTTGCCCCTTCTCTGAATTTATTTCAGGCCCCTCTGATATTCTCAAATATTAAAATGAAAAAAAAATAAAAAAAATGGCCTTGTATTAAACTTTAAATAGTTTCTAGAAGCATCCAGTTTTCAAATACTCGCCAGGGGAGTACCACTTCATGTAGTGTCTATAATAGGCATTAAAAAATGATAGAGTGACCACTCCAAATAGGTTCTAGCAAACCTTTAGCTTTCAAAAAAATTTAAGGTGAGGTACACTCAAACTATTTTCTAGAGGTATCCAAATATCAAAAGATTTATGGGGTAGGACCAATTAAAATAATTAATAGGGGTATTTAATAAAAAATATAATCAAATGTGGGCCACTTCAAATATCATGTATCCAATTTTCAAACATTTGACAAGGGAGGGTCCCAGGAACCCTCTTTGGCTTGCCCCTCAGAAAAAAGAAAGGGGGCCTGGTTTTAGCACCTGCTGTTTCTGCTGTGGGAATGGGTATGGGGAGGAGGTAGTGTCACTTTCACTATGCTTACTTTCTTCTCGAATACATACAAAGCTGATTATGAGGTGCGATCATTGAACCATACACTCATAGTATAATTTAACTAAAGCAATAATCCAGTAACAAAATTGGATGTGAAGTAAGGATACATCCCAAATTATCGAAGTTTGTTAATTTAAATGCCTACCTGGGAGAATATATCAGTTGTTTAAGACAGATGGTGTAATTTGTAATTTTTATGGAAGAAAGTATCATTGCCAACACGAGATCTCAAGTCACTCATCATATAGCAACAACTAAGTATGTGAAGTATACTTAATTGAATATCAAAACATCAACTTTTGAATATTAAAGAGACTAATCTTTAATCTTATAAAATCACCTTACACAAAGTGGTTCAAAGATATTATTCATGCTTTTGTAACGGCAAATATTCCAGTTAATACGGTGAAACCTGACTAGTTTCGAACTTTCGTAATTCAAAATTGCCTTTGATTCAAATTTTTCGCCCAGTCCCATGAATCTTGTATTAAAACAATGTTACAAAATCATGGATAATTCGAATTTTGTTTTGATTAATTTCAACTTTTTGTAAGTTGTAATGTACTGTGCAGTATTGTTTTCTTACTTATAGTTGTGGCGCTGTGTTGTTCTATCTTTGAAAATAGGGGAGTTGACGTTGGAATGTGGTCAGTACCCTTCCTTACGCCCCTCCCCCACTCACCCATATGACTTTGTTTAGTAAATGTCGAACCTCTTGACCAGTTATGCACGCTGTTCTTAGTGATTCGTTTGTAGCGATATTATTGTGACATGCAAGTTTATTTAGTTTTGGTTTAGTTTTAGTTTTGTTTAGAACATAATATGCAGTAGTGTTTGTGTGTGTGTATTGTGATGTCACTGTCCAAGCCACAATCCTATAGATCATTAACTTTGGCCGAAAAAGTAGCGGTGATAAAGGATGTGGAAAAGGGACTTATAAAAAGTTGCAAAGGCATTTGGAACTCCCCCTTACACACTTTCAACATTTTCCAGACAATAAATCAATTATAATCACACACCACGACTGAGAGACTTAATCAGGAAAATGGATTAAAATCAATTACTTTTTAAAGAAATAGTGAACAGATTATGTCCAAATATGTTAGATAAAGTTTTTGAGCTTGGTTGCAAACTTAACTGTAATTCTTTTTAAGAAGTTTATTTAATTAGGATTTTTGGATAGTTCCAATTTTTTCCTGGTCCCTTCAAGTTTAAATTATCCAGGTTCCACCGTATATGTTTATTTTCACTCACCACATCTTACTACCTACACATTTACTCTAATGGGGTAGGGATGAAGAAGGAAGATTTTAGAATTAATCTACCTGCATTTGTGTGGAAGGAGAGTGGGGAGCAATCACACTTTAACTAAGCTTGTTTTTAGGAATGAGAAAGGTGGGATTTATAGAAATTGTACCCACAATTGTGTAGAGGGAAAGGGAAAACCATCTACAATATAAGTGACCAGGATTCAAACTCCAATCTCCCCATTAGTGGCAGTCTGGTCTGTTGCAAGAGGACTCTTTAGACCATGAGTCAACCAAAGCAGGGTTTTTCTCATTTCAAAAATGTTTACCAGATAGTATAACATTTTTTAAATTTGAAACACTTATATAGATAACATATGTCTTGGATTTTAAGCAAGTATAAATCAGAGCCCTAGTTTTTACCAATACTGCCTAAAATGTTTAAATGTAGCCCCATATATCAATTTAGGCCTACCTGAATATTGTTAAATCCTAAAATATAATATTACAAGCCACTTCACAGCTAATATTTATATTTGGACACCATCACTTTTTAATTCTTAATTAGCCTGCTTTTCAAACACATCTATTTAAAAATTAAAGACAATATCTATTTTTATTTAATCCAATATTTAATTGATAATGTAGCTAATATATTTAAGCCATTTGCTGTCTTTCCAGCATCAAGTGCCCTGTTCTGTCATTTAAAAGAGGGTTTGAGACTATACTTTAAAGAAAAAATAATTTAATGACCTTACAGTAAAATTATGATTATTCAATGCACGAGCTTTTTAATTTCCACATACAATTCTTATAGTTGGTTTTATATCAAAGGAAATGGTAGGAAAGATTTGCTATATAATTGTATTTAATTAGAATATTTGCTACAAACATTCCACAACTTTATAAACCAATGAAACACAATGTCTCTTAAATTATTGGTTCTGACATTGGTAAAAAGTATTATCTCATTTGGCACTGCCTATAATACTTATAATAACTTGACTAGTACACAGGCTAGTGAGTAAAATGAGTTTATTCCTTTATACTTAATTTTTTCCTAATAAAAGTCTCAAAATTAGTTCTTAAAAACTAAAGGTTTTGTATGTGATGTTTCTTTTTGAATTAAATTATTTCATTTTACTGTTAAAATGGTTGACCAAGTTTGGCAAATATTGCTTTCCAGGTTGCAAAGTGTGCTATCAAAGTAGAACTGTTGAATGACAACTACACAGAACTAAAGGGAGAAATAGCCGGCCCACCAGAAACACCTTATGAAGGAGGAACGTTTATCCTGGAGATAAAAGTACCAGAGACATATCCATTCAATCCGCCCAAGGTATATATTACAATAGTATACTTGAGGTATTAAGCGTTTTAGAAACTTTATGACTTTATAATTGGTGGGGGTGGGGCTCAAGTGTCCCCTAATATTAAACAACTACTTGAGATAATTATTGTAGAAGAGACATGACTTTGGGCAAAGCCATACTTAGGACCTGGTCACTGCATAAAAAACTGTATCACATAATGCTTTCTATATCAGTGGTTCTCAAATATTTTTTAGATTGAACCCCCTTGGTCGTGACAAAATGTCAATAAATTTTCTCCAAATGACAAATATCAGATAATCAAAGGAGAAAATTTACCCCAATTACCTTAAAAATTCCCCACCCCGTTTGGTTCCTTACCACATTTGATTATCTTGTCATTTAGCCAATTTTTCCTAAAGAGCTGCTCATGTACCCCCTGAAAGTCACTCGCATACTTCTGGGCGTATCTTTACCCCAGTTTGAGAATCACTGTGAGTTTTGGTCAGCGATATAAATAACTAGTCTTACATTCTGGTCTCTTTCACAAAAGTTAGTGACTTTGGATCACCAATATAAATAACTAAGCCTCACATTCTGAGGTCTTGCCCAAAAGAGAGTGACTTTAGGTCATCAATATAAATAGCATAAGCCCAATCTTACAATGTCACATTCTATTCGTTAGGGCTATACAAGGTTAAGTGATAACAACCATTACTTTTGATTTTACAATGTTTGGCTAGCGCTAACGTCCATGTAAAAGTGCTCGTAAAGTTAATGGGAGGTCTACCTTCAGGTAACAAACATAACTTCAACATTAAACACTCTGCCATATTGTTTTCAAGGTGATTGTTGTTTATTAAAGTGAGGTTACATTTATTTATCTTATGAAATGGGTAATTTATTGTATGATTATGACGACTTTGAAGATGAGTTACCCGTTCTAAGGACTTTGAAGATTGAAGCGATACTTGGAACTAAAGAATTTCCTGTAATTTTACAACAAGGAAGAATTTTTTCTATGTTTTCATCTGAACAAGAATAAAGTATTAAAATTTCTTTATGTGATTGAACACTAATTAGAATTGTTTATTTGTATTTATCTATTAATTCATTTAGCAACATTTCCTCTTCTTTGCTAAAATATAAACTTTGTTCATATTAATGATTTTCAACAGATATTTTAGCAGAAAAACAAATAAAATAAAATATAGCATAGATAAACTGTGCTCGCTTTGATTGATTTGTTTTCATAACAGTTCCATAGACGTTGTAATTACTTGCTTATATTTTCTATAGTCAAATTAAGCCAATCAAAAGCTTTGAAACCAGTCTAGCGCTCTGAGAAAGTTAACGATAAGAATTAATGTAAGCCATCTGTTTGTAATTTGGTGAGCACATCAAAACTAGTATTGCAAAACAACACTAAGTTTAACCAACAGTTAACCTTTACGAACGGTTAAATTACAAAGACTTTGACGAGACATTGTAAGATTGGCCCTGAGTCTCATATTCTGGTGTCCTGCTCGAAATTATAGCTGAACCCAAAGTAGTAGTTTAAAAAGTAGCTTTTCTTTTCAAGTTTTATTTATATAATTGGTTTTAATTTTCAATTATATGGTTGATTAAGATTCCATCATTATATTGGTATATTAAGTGCTAGTTACCCAATACTTAGATGTAGTATTAATTTAATGTAAAAGAAAGAGAGAAAGGGGAAAATAAAATGGCTTACAAATTATTAGAATTTAGAATTTTAAAGGGCTGGTTACATGAAATTCTCTCTATAATGTATAAATTTTTCCTCTTCACAGGTTCGATTTATGACCAAAATATGGCATCCAAATATTTCTTCAGTTACTGGTGCAATTTGTTTGGATATATTAAAAGATCAATGGTGAGTACGGACATTAAAGCAGGAATATCTTGAGGTTAAACATTTTAAATAAAAACTGATATAAAAATACAAAATTTTATTTTAATAGGAACCTAACACGATCATTTAATTTCAATTTTGATCTTTGATGGTAAATATTTAAAAACACTGATTATTCAACACACAACTTATAAACTCATAATAATCAACTGTTTCCAGCCTGTGGCCAAATCATTGTAGGTTTGTTGACCATCATCTTCCAAACTTGGCAAATGTTTCCATAGTGTACCAATGTCAGAAACACTTTTAATAATGATAAGCACTGTCACTGTTGATGTCATCCACTAGCTGTATTTAAACATTTATAACCTATAAAATACATATTTACAAACAACTTCCACACTGGTTACCTTAAAACCATTATGAGTATTGGTCAAGAATTCAACATTTGAAACTTACCCATTGACTAAGAATATAGGTCACCAAGATTTACTAAACACTATGTTACAGTAAATTTGGGACTTAGAAAATTGTTGACTTAATGGAAGAGTATTGGATTGTGGTATCATCCTTTATTAGTATCTTAGTTATAAAATGAAAGGCATATAGGTTTTACATAGTGTGCCTTTATTTCACCAAAAGGATCACTTGATAACCGCTTAGTCACAGATTTTAGGTGAATTTATATAGTTTTTACTGTATGACTGATTACTTACTCTTTGTCATTTGGAACTCGAGAGTTAATTGCCGTACTTAAAAACATACACCACCTATCCCCCTATCTTAAGCTGGTTCGATCCAGTTTTCTTCATTACATCCTATCTTGTTCAGGTCTATTATAATGTTATCCTCTCAGCTGTGTCTAGGTCTTCCCACTGATCTCTCTTCCCAACAGGTTTTCCATTCAATACCTTCCATCAGCATGAATGTCCTGCCTGCTCTATATAAGCTGTGAGATTTGAGATATAAATATAGATGAATATATTAGTATGTAGCAGTGAGAAGTCAAGCTATCATGGCAGATAAAAAGTGACAGGTATACTTGAGCTTTCTGGGATCAACATCTTGTTGCTGCAACTATTAAGTCAAACATCTCTATTTCAAAAGTGATTACATAAAATCTAGTGTTAGATTTTTGTTTGTTTACATTCCTACGTTTACTAGTTGTTTTGAAAAATATAAGTATACAAGAAGCGATATTGAAAACGGAATTTAAAAATCTTCTTTAAATTACTTTGTGGTTAAAACAACTGTCCTGCTTGACAAATTTGTGGAAAACAAACAAAGATCAGATGAGTGGGTTGCAGGGCGGCGGCCATGACATTACGGACAGTGTTACTGTCACTTCAGGCGTTGCTTGCTGCAGCAGAACCAGATGACCCACAAGATGCTGTGGTGGCCAAGCAGTTCAAGGAGTCTCTCGACATGTTCCGACAAACTGCTAAACACTGGACTGCTATATATGCGGGAGGTTAGCTATTATGTTTATTTGAATATAAGGTGACTTTAGTGTTAGAAGAAGTTGAAATATTAGTGGATTAATTTTAGGAACTTAATTTATCTACCACTTCTCACCTAAACTTTTAGAATTTTGTTTATAGGTTGATTAAACAATTAAATTAGAAAGTATATTATTACTATTATTTAGCACCATGTCTTACTACCTGTTCGGGTTATACGCTTTAAGTACTAATTACGCTAATGGATTAGGAATTGGGAAGGTTGGATTAGAGGAAGTGAACCCACGTTTGCGTGGAGGGAGAGTGGAAAACCATTTAGGAAAAACCACCCCCAGTTCACCCGACCAAGATTCGAACCTCGATCTCCCCGTCCTCAGCATTCAAGCTCAACACAACTAGCGCGTTAGCCAACTACGCCACCGAGGTGGGTAGAAAGTATAATTTTGTATTTGGTTCACCTATTTTTATTTCATAAGTGTTATGGGTTTTATGTTGTTTTTCGTTGCCACTTAGAGGAGTGGTTTTCTGCTAAGCTGTTAAATTCACACAGGTCGCCTGTGCGGGATTTTTCTTCTTGGGGTGTTTGAGGTATTTTAAATTTGTTTGAGAGGGTGGTTGGGCTGTTCTGCTGGAACACTACCCAGGATAGAAGCTAGATAGTGGCTTGCAAAAAAAATTAATTAGGATCTTTTAACAGCATAAATATATGCCTATTTAAGTTTCATCTATTGAAATGATTGATTTAAATTTTAAAAAGGTTAGTTCAGAAAGACATTTGGTGAAATCACTAGAAGACATAATTTGTCCTACATAGATGAAAGTGAACCTGGAGATATTAATGCTGCTAAAGAGCTCAGGGACTGTTGCATCTAATCCTGTCTGAAAATAGGAGGGAGTATGTGACTGACACATTGGTGCAGTTTACAGAGTTTTACTATTTTATCCTCCTGATTTGTGTGACAGCCAGAGTTAAACAACTAGTAGTGTTACATGGAGAAATAACTGCATTTATATTGTTTTATAACCTAGTGCATAGTACTTGGTGTGACAACGGCTATTGTTATATTGTCTTGCATCCTTGGTGCTTCAGACATGGGAAAGCAACCTGTTTGGTTTATAAACCTGGTGAAATAACTGCAGTGTTATATTGGTTTAAACCTGGTGCAGTAACTGCTTTCTCACATTGTGTGGAGCAATACCTCTATTGTTATATTGATTTGGTAGTCGGGTGAAATAACTGCACTATTCTATATTTTTGTAAATTGGTGAAGAAACTGACATCGTTATAATTTGCTTGGCTAATTTTTAGACAAAATTATGTAACTTGGTGAATGGTACTGGGTGCATTAGTTTCCATTGTTAACTTTTATATTTTTTAATAGCAGGTGCCTGGGACTGGACATAACCAAAAGGTTTTATATATACAGTGGAACCTGGATAAATCAAACTTGAAGGGACCAGAAAAAAATTTGAACCATCCAAAATTCAAATTAAATAAGTTTCTTAGAAGTAATTGAAAAGAAACAGTTAAGTTTGCAACCAAGCTCAAAAACTTTATTTAACTTATTTGGACATAATCTGTTCACGCTTTCTTTAAAAAGTCAAAGATTTTAATTTATTTTCCTGATTTAAGTCTCTCATTCATGGTGTATGATTCTAATTGATTTACTTGACTGGAAAATTGAATCACTTACATTGTGGCGACTTTCAAAAAAACGCCCAAGTTCTTAGATATGGTCCATGGCTTCTGCCGCACTCAGGATAGGCCTTTCCTGAACTACTGTAGAATTGTCCTCTTCATCACCAGATGATCCATCCTCAGCCTGGATGTTATTGTTGAGAACTTCGGCAATGATATCCACATCAGTAACTTCACCACACACACTGCCACATCTTCATCTACACTGACCAAATCCACATAGGAGATAGCAGGATCAGGAGTAACTTCTTCCCAGTTGTCAATAGCTGGCGCAGCTTCAGTCACAGTTTTTCCTTAATTTTCTTTCTTGATAAGGCCAGATTTAAAAAAAATTGTTCCTAATGGTCTCAACATTCACTTGGTCCTACACTTACTTACACATTCTTGAGGCTTGAAGAACATCAAGCAAAATGCTTTGAATAAACAAATCTCCAGCAAGAATTTTTTCAACCAACAATCGTCTTTAGAAATGTTTTAGGTACTTATTTATTCTTAGATCCATAGGTTGAATAACCGGTCATATTTGGCAGGGAAAAAATAACCTTTACAGTTTCCAAAAAGGGAATGTTGTTATGAGCAGTGCAATTGTCATTGAATAAAAGGATTGTTTGATTTTGTTTGCCATACTGTTTGTTGACGTTTTCAAGCCATTTTTCAAACAGATAACCTGTCATTATTTTTTAAAAATTTGATTTGTATTCCACTGGCTTCGATTTTACATTTTTAAAGCAATGTGGACTAGCCGATTTTCCAATCATTAACAACAGCAGCTTTTCAGAACCATCCATATTTGCTCCAACTAACAGTGTTGTTCGATCGTTAATAAGGTTTCTCCCTTTGCACAGCTCATGTTTAAATGCAAGAGTTTTGTCAGGAGTACACTTGTTAAAAGTCCTGTCTAATCGACATTAAAAATATTTTTCTGTTCTATGTTCGGGATAATTTCTTTCAAGTCTTCCTTCCATTTATCGGCTGAACACACATTAACAGCACCACCTTCACCACATACAGCTTTGAAGGAAATTTCATTTTGTTGTTTGAATCCATCTAGCCACACTGCACTTGCTTTGAAGTCTGTTTTTCCTAATTCATATGTGAAATGTTCAGCCTTTGCTCTAAGAAGAGCGCCGCTACTTGGACTTTCTTGTCTTGCCCTTGTTTGAACTACTTCAGTACACAGTTGTCCACATATGGGTTTTCCGGTGCTTCTAATCTTTTACTATCTTGCCCACTATCATTTTCATTGCTCACAATTTTTTGTTTGTTTTAAAAAAATGTTGAAACATGTTAAGGAGAATTCCGAAGGCCTTTGTAATTAAGTCTCTTTTCTACTTCCTTTATCACTGCTACTTTTTCGACCAAAGTTTGATTTATAAGACTTTTGCTTGGACGGTGACATCATGATAAACTCAAGTGCATGCGCACACACAAACACACACACCTGTACAGTATGTACTAAACATAACTAAAACTAAACAACAAAACAAAATAAACTTGCTTGTCACAAGAAGATCGCTAGGTCTGAGTCACTAAGAACAGCGCACATAACTGCTTAAAAGGTTGGATCTTGACTAACGGAGTACAGAACTGTGCATGTAGACAAAGATGTATGGGTGAGTGGGAGGAAGGGGAGGGGCGTAAAAAGGCACTGATCTCATTCCAAAGTCACTTCCTCTGTTTCCAAAAATAGAACAACACTCCTGCAACTAGAATTAGGAAAACAATACTGCACAGTACATTACAACTTACGAAAAGTTCAAACTAACCAAAACAAAATTCGAATTAAAGACTATTTTGAATTACAGAAGATCGAATTAGTCAAGTTCCACTCTATATATATGTCTGTACTTTAGGTTTGGTACAACTATTTATACTGTCCTTTGTTAATTTTACCAGTTGGTATGAATATATTAAGACTTGAATTGGCATGTAACTATGCAGAAATATAAATTAATTTTTCTTAATGCTGCTTGTGAGGTCNAGGAAGGGTTTGGTAATCAGATAAATCTGTGCCGGAACCGAGGATCGAACCCCGGCCGCCAGCATAGAAGTCTGACACCTTACCCCTAGACCGCCAGGTCACCTGTCCTCTGTTAATTTTACCAGTTGGTATGAATATATTAAGACTTGAATTGGCATGTAACTATGCAGAAATATAACTTAATTTTTCTTAATGCTGCTTGTGAGGTCTCTTGTTAATACCAGGTTTTAGGCTTGAACTAGATTTTTGTTTCCACTACCCTTCCTCCGTATTAAAAGGGCATCTGCATCAACAGAGGGAACTAACCAGAGGTCTTGAAATAGAACATTATTTTAAAAAGTTCCCAGATTGTTCTTTGAAAATAACTGAGCTAGCCCAAATATATATATTCTCTAACTTATTTGATAAAGGCAATTTAATTTCTTTTTGTGGGTTCATTACAATTTACAAAAGGGAATAATCCTTGATTTTGTCACATCATTCCCTAAAACTATATCCCTGTGTTCCCAATTCTATATTAATTACATTATTTAAAAAAATACTATAAATAGCAGACCTATATATATTAAATAGCTTACACTCTCTTTCTTTCTCTCTCTCTCGGTTACACTGGGTGGTTCTTATGAATAATTGCAAGTAGTTTTTGACAGAAAAATATTAATGGTTATGATTCATTTGTTTCCATTATCAAATGAAATTATTCAATCTGATTTCCATCCCGATCATTATGAACTAGCAATTGTGTTAATTTCTGAAAAGAAAATTCCTGGTAAAATATAATATGTTGCTTCATGCTTAAATTTGCACAGCACATTCTGCCAAAACATGGTTGGTTCATATCATCTCCAATCAAATCTGAATTCTTCTTCAGTCTACAACCCAAAGATTGGTTTTATGTGTTTTACCTTATTTCTTCAATTCTTAGACACCTTTGATTGTAAGACACACCTTAATTTTTCAGTACTACTAACAGAAAAAATCTTTGATTCTAAGAAAACATATACAAATAAAAAACCCTTTACACCATAAATATTTTTATTACAAAATTCATTTTACCAACAATATTAGTAGCCTACCTTATTTTTCAATAGGTATGTTATTACTCACTCCATTTTGAATCAATATGTCTGATTCTTCTGAGCTATCTTTATTTTTACTATCCCATAGTGGATAGTATTCTAAGCCATCTTTATTGTAACTATCCCATAGTTATAGTATATCATCTTCTTAGCCATCAAGACCATTGGTATAAAAATAACTTTGATTCTAGGACGCCATCGATTTTAAGATGCACCCCGTTTTCAGAGACGTTCAAATGGGAAAAAATGTGCATCTTAGAATCGAAGAAATACAATATATCCATCTGGAGCTGGGCATGTTCTCATCCCTTTCGCTGGTTAGTGCTGTCTGCACCATTTGGTAGAAATCCTTTCTACTAAGGGAGTTCAGGAAGTGTGGTGGTTCTGTTTTATCTTCCCCATTGAAATTCTTTGAGCGAGCGCAAAAAGGCTTACCAATTTTTCCGGGAAAGGAATTTTCACATACCTTCCAGGGTCCTTTTACATGCTAAAATCAACATGGGACTGATGGTTTTACTTTCTCTCTGATGGAAGGTGTGCCATGGATTTTTATTGCTCAAGAAAAATACATCAACCTCGATTGGGTTTGAACCCACAAACATTTGGTCCTGAGGCAAGTACTTTACCTTAAAACCACTAAGGTCGACTTTTTGATAATAGAATAAATTATTTGTCTATCAATTCATCATGGCAAATAAACACTGCAATAAAAATATTGAAAGTTCAAGTATTTTAATTCCAATAGACAAAAATATTAGATAATTACTTCTTGAATACCTTTTTACTTTTAATAAACAGTGTTACTATATTCCTTAAATTTAAAAATGATACCTGGACATGGCAGCATATAAAGCCCTCCCGAGTCTGATAGCTCGACTTCTTTTTTGATCACACATATGTAACTAATTATTTCCACACATAACAGGCTCTTTGTTCTAAGCCAAAGGTCCCAGATTTGTTTCTTGTGTTCAGGTGTCTTATTTCAACCTGAAGAATATTATATTTATATGCTATAACCATAATTAACAAATACAACATATTAACCCGAATATAATACAGCCTCACACCTAATACAACCCTAAATTTTTTAGTGTTCCACATGAAAAATTAAAGTTCTTGAATATTGATTTAAGACACCTGGGCGCTGGTACGACAGTGCCAATATAACTGTGCGCCAGTGTAAAAATGTATATTTATAAATTTAGACTACTTGGTTTTTATAAGAGTTTGGACATTTTTTATAACACAAAGCCACAAAAAATAAGAATTTTGCATAGAATAAACCACATAAAGATGAATTTACCTAACCTAGCTTAACTGGCGCCTAGTTGTTTGTTTTCATTTTTTACAATTATAACATTTTTAAAAAATGACCCTGGCACCCAGTTGGTCACGCCCGTTTGAATATACCTCGAAGAAAAAATTTGTTAGCCTGCATGTTATTTGTTTGCTGTGCTTCTCTTAATTTATTTAAAATGTATATATCGTAGCTTCTTCTTATTCCCTTGTGTACTTGATAAGCTGAGGAAGCCTTATTTTCAACACAATTACTCACTTGTGGATCTGCCATGGGCTTTGGCTTAATATAACACAGCACAGATTCTGCCACCGACTAACACTGAGATGTTCAGTTAACAATTCAGTGACACTGAAGGATGGAAATCATCTCTCTCCCCCTCTCTCTCTTAGTTATAACCTTGATTTTTTTATTAGATGCCCGTGATAATTCCAGCCTGCTGTTATAGTTCTAGGATGATACAAAATATACCTTTTTGGGAATCTGCCTTTATTTTCCATTACAATGTTAGGCCACACATATAATACCAGTAGAGTTTCCGGAAGGTCATTTTAGGAGAAAAACATCGCACATATAATACCAGTAGAGTTTCCGGAAGGTCATTTTAGGAGAAAAACATCGCACATTTGGGCCAATAGGATAATTGCTAACTTTTCATAGTTTCAGCACAGTTTTACATGTTAGCTCACAAGGGATGCACGGTATTTTTTGTTAAAATTCTTTTTAAGGTTATTTTTGACTTCTAAGGAAGATATTATATCTACAGATTTATGTTTTATAGATCTTGAGCTATTCAAGAGCAATTAAGACTTCATGTTCATTAATTCTTGAAAGCCATTCAATGAAAAATGCTGTGTAGCAGACACTTTGAATCATTTATGACTTATGCTTAATATTATATAGTGATGTTCTTAAGTTTATTTTACATGTATAATGAAGTTCACTGTTACTTAGCTATATTTTTGTTTTTGTTTTAGGTCCTCACAGAAATCCTGAGTTTGATATGAAAATCCGACGACTAACCGACATGGGTGTGGAAGATCATCAAGCAAGAGTAGCATTATCATCGTTTAACTGGGACTTAGAAAGAGCTACCGAACAAATCTTCAGTTAGTTAGATCATTAATATATATTTAAGATGCAATTTAAATGAAAAGGTGTTGACTCCGTTTCAATGCTGTAGGGGAATACCTCAGCTTGACCCACAATGATATAAACATATTTGATCTTTTTTCCTACTATTTTCAGTTGAGTTTTATAAACCATTACAGAAACTTGCAGTTGCACATTCTTTGTAAATAATTTGGAAGTGTAGCAGCTTGGTTTATTAGTATTGATATTATAGAAACACTGAAAGTAGCATGTTTGTTGAATTGAAATGAAGGTTGTCAAAACCTAAGCTGAATGTCTATCTATTCGGTATGAAAAAGGTTCTCTATGTTTGCACTTACAAATACATTTGTTTAAACTGGTAGATACTGATCACATAGTATAAAGAAACAAGAAGTGAGATTTTTATATTCAATTGTATGGTGAGGAGGTTGTATATGCTTATCATGTCTTATTAATTTTTAATTGGAAATAACAAATGTTTCTAGCATAAGTGAGATCTTGAATCATAGTTGTTATTTATTTCATTCTGTACATATTTTTATTGTAAAGAATTGCAAGAGAGTATATTTTTTTTGTCGAATAATTTACTACATTGCATTTGCTGTATCAACACATTTTGCACTGTGCAGTATGAGCTGTAACTTTTGTAACCCCCAATACCCTACTAGCTCCAAGAAAAAACATAAGGTAGAGAGTAAACAATATAAAGTTTACTGTGCGAAACATATAGCATAAGTATAAGTTACATATCAAAAACATTGTCTGGTGAAAGGGCTTTCTTGTGTAAATGTCAATGAATGGGATCCTGAAAGGAGCCCAAATTTTTACATGGATTTTCCTTCAACCACCCTCTAGCCTTTACTAAAAGGGCCGCTATCAACATAACAAATAATGATACACATAAAGCCCTCATTTAAGTGGCTGACAAACAGTTAAACACTTAAAAAGCAAGTTTATGAATTACTATGAAAATATCCTAAATGCTCTGGCTTTCAGTAAATTGAGTTAAGTCCTTACTAAACCAAAAAACAAACATATTAACTCTTTTATTCATAAAGAAAATGCCCTCACTGTTGAGCCTTTCAATATAATAAATATTGTGAATATTATAATATTATCTAGCCATTGGGCCACCTCATTTTTAAATATTGTGAATAATAAGACCTTGCTAAAGTAGAAC
>CABFOV010001734.1:80502-105552 GCA_902141375.1 Timema poppense | reverse complement strand
AGCTGCATTATCAAATAATAGCATATTGTATTATTCGGATTTACGATATATATACACGGCTGAAGGACTCCGAGGAGTTCATTAACAGAAACATACATGATTTCTGCACTGGAAATTCCTTATTTTCCAAACATTACATTAACAACCTCATTGTAAGCAAACGTATTCACAAAGGGATCTTAGTAGCACAATATGAAAAAAGTCGTCTCGTGGGTTATTAGTGACATAAGTTACATTACTTGTTGTAAAATATACACAATGTCAATTTTCTAGATGGAAAGCTAAATGCATAGCATATTCAATCGTACCTTCTGAAAGTTAAAGGTAACACTAAAAATTCCTTGATCACTGCCTTATTGTTATACTTGCATACAAGCTTAATGGATTTTATGAAAATGCACAGCTCAAACGATTGTCTATCTTCACTGCTCAAGAATAGCCATAATGCTCGTCAACGTAGCTTTTTGAAAGCTATTTGGGTATTTTATGCTGCATGCACGTATAAGATCGATTATAAATTCCGTATGGGCCATGTATCATATATTTAGTTAAACTTGCATATAATTGTTGTAGGTCAATGTTTGAATCAGGAATCTCTGATCTTATCACCGAATCAATATCGTCGGGTCTGATCGTTTTCCTGAAGTCATAACAGTATCTGCACGTGTGGCAGTAGTCGTTTTTGCAAATACATGGTGTACAATTAAAACACTTGTATTGCCTTTAATGGCAATACCAGGCTACTTGAAGATATACATAATTTTTAAACAGTTTTATAGCGTAGTTCAACAAAAAATAAAAAAACGCCGCATTAAAATCTCTTCAGTAGTTATATATTTATAGATAAACACACAAGTGCAGAAACTCAAGGAATAACTTGTGAATTCAAAATAGCCAACTAAAATTTAAAAAATTCTCTTTGGATTGACTATTGAAATGTATTTTTTTATTACTTTTATGATTTGGCTATCAAGTTATAAAGATAAATAATGAATTCTACAATCAATTGAATAGTTCATCATTGATCATGAAATTTAAAAAAAAAATCAATTTTTTGAGTGAATTTATTTGATCAATAGCCTAAAACTTCTCCGGTAAAAATCTACATAGGATAAAAGAAACTGCCTCACAATCAGTTAAATGGTTCCATAGATTTTAAGAAACTGACATACAGTCCAATACTTTGTTTTATAAGTAGCAGAGGTATAATGATTAACTATTAAATACACACATTAATTTTATAGCTAAACAAATAAAATAATACTATAAGCTTAGAAGGCTACTAATTAATTTTTAAATATAATAATCTATGTGATATTTATTATGGTTTCAAAATAGGTTTATGTTATAATGGAGATTGCATGTGTAATACTCGATCCAATTTATAGCTTATAAAATCGATATAATTTATTATACGTGTGTTCATTTTATATGAACAGACGAACTTAATTTAGTAGGTAATGCTCACCTCTGGGACTCTCAATTTCCAAATGAGTGGACTAACTAATTAACGTAATTATGGATCTAAACAGGTATAATTAACAGCCTCGTGTATTTTCAGCACAATACCAATAGGGTTTAGCTAATTATGTGGGACGATTGCTATTGAACATTATTACGTGCAGCACATTTTGGTAAAGATTATTTTATTTAATACAAGCAAATATGATTAAGTGGTCCAATCATCCAAAATCAAATCAAGGGAGCGAATATTCGGTTCATTGTGGCATAAAAATAATTTTTATTTATTTATTTAAATACGTTTGACTTTTTAGTATCCATGCGAGCTATAATCTTAATTATAAACTATGGAGTTAATAATAAGCCTTATTTATTGAAATAAATAACTTTAAAGTATCTTAAAGTGGTCTATAAATTTTAGGTGCTTAAGGGATTTATAAGGAATTATTGTAAGTATCAAAATTTAGTCAAACATATATGGATGATTTTGAGAGGTTTGTACTTGACTTTGTTATATGATTATTAGTTATCAGTGATGTACTGTAACCTCCAGAGTCTATTACTTCACACATGCTAAGCCAGTCTTACTTTATTTTAGCATTCCACCAAAACCCTTAAGGGCGCTACGTTATAAAGCATTGATAGGCGTTCCAGACGTTTAGAAATTCTACATTATTAATATAGTTGTTTGAGATTTTATTAATATAGTTTTCAACTTAATGTATGCTAAATTTATTAGCAGGTTCCTGACCAGTTAAAAAGTTTAAATTTTGAGTTTGAAGTTTTTTTTAATGATGTAATGATGGTTTACCCAAAATTTATACTTTTAAGATTAAAGCAGAAGGTTATAAACCTAAATCTAGCCTTTATATATTAGAGAAAGTCATATTTTAACAGGGTCACACCATAAAATTTCAAGATAATTTGGAATTGTTTTATGGGGATTTATATACTAATTTATCCCACATTTATTGAAAAAATTAAGATTAATAAAACATTTTGGCTAGTAAGAACTTTCGGCTACATTTTGGTGAAAATAATATTTTAAAAATAGCTAATCTATTGGGTGGTGACGATTGATTTTCTTTAAGATTCAACCTCTTTGTCCAGTGGCAGCAATGTAAAGTGTGAACTGTGTTCTGCTTTTCATTGTAAAAGCCATATTGTGTTCTGTCCCTTTTAAATGTTTCTATCCACCTTTCCTATACCTTCTTCCAAATATAATTAAAAATATCCAAGCACTTCATATACAATTTGAGAGTTCTAAGCGTCCACAACACTTCTAAGTTTTCTCCCACGTACCACCCTTAACGGGGAATCGAGCCAAGTTTTCTCAGAAGTCTACAAACCAAATGATGCCCTTGACGCTTCTATATCAAGGTCGACACCTGCTATCCACTGAGACGTGACGGTTTTGCACGCGTGTTGTCTGACATCTCGCGTTTCTAAGTCTGGATTAGATCCGAAGCGCCACCTTGCAGACATCTGCTCAACACCCGTTCTTAATTCTGTTTTTTAGTGGATGTTAATGTTTGTAAAGGGGGTGTTATTGGCTAAGACAGCTTGGATGGAGCAGGGAGAAGGGGTAGTTTTTATTTCACTCACCAGATGTCTCTGTTGGAAGGAAGCCTCGTTGACAGTGGGATAACTCGGAAGACGATTTCCAGGCGTCTGAGAAGAAAACAACAGTGGCGTTAAACGTACAGGTTACAAAATAAATAAATAAATCTCTGAACTAATAATTTTATGAACTGACGGCTGGTTTGTAAAAAGTTGGTTTATAGATGTACTGGTTCACAATGGTAGAGTTACTAAACGTAAAATTAAACGGTTCAATAAACTAACGTTCAAAGAAAAATAATTAAATATGGAAGTATGTTTTAAAAAAACAGTCCTTGTTTAAACTTCCTGTGTTTGTAATATTTCAAACTAAAAATAATGCATCCGCTTTATAAAGTATAGAAACTAAATGAATGACCCGTTTAATTAAGATTAACTGAAATTGTGATAAAGACTATTTTTAAAACACTCTTTGAAATTTTAAAAGAACATTTTCTTTGTTTTAAATTCGTTATAAGAATCCAAAATTAATAATTTCGATACATGTGTTATGGTTTAATATATATTTATATACGAGTTATATACAATATTATTTACAAATCTATACATATATTTTAAATGTTACAGTCATGCACGAGGACAAAAGCGTCAGCATCATTATGTCTGAACCCACCTCGGTAGTCACATGTTGCTACTCATGCAACGATATAGACTGCCGATGACGGGGAATCAAGGTTCGAATCTTGGTCGGGTGTACTGATGGTGGTTTTTTAAAAATGCTTTTCCACTTTCTTGATAAAATAAAGTATAAAACATAGCACCAACAATGTTAAGGAAGGAATTATTTTATTTTAAAGCAAGAGTGTTTTACCTAAGAGTATAAATGGTTTACTAACAACAAAATAATATTAAAAAATCATTCTAAACTGGTCTCAATAGCTTTAGGTGTTCATTGCTACACTAGGTATATCTCTGTATCGAATATTGTGAGAGTATTATGTCACTTGACGAGATATTTAATCAAGTCTTAAGGTAGGATGGAAGGTATACGAGAAAGAGCCAGTGTTTTGCAGTTTTTAAGGCGAAACTTTTTTTTTTCGCCAAAATAAATATAATATTGCTCCAAAATTTAGAATTTAACTTTCTCCCCATGGTGACATTAAAATATCTTTAATATCTGTCAAGAGTGTTCTGGAATTTAAAGACAACTTTTTATCTTCATTTAACAAATTTGTTGGATAATTCCACTCTGCTCATGACATAGTTAAGAACTGTTAATATCGCCATGTGAAGAAAATTAAACTCAATGTTTGTTCTGAAGCACTAATTTATTTATTTTGGCCAAAACATTTTTTTTGTCAAAAAATACTGCAAATGCCCTTGTATTTTCTCTCGTCCCCTTCCATCTTTCCTTATTTTTTTATATACTAATTTTATATTCACATCATAATTATGTTTTGAAGTAATTAATAACATATAAATGCCTAATAAATAGTTTCATTATAATTTCAAATGTATTAAATGCAATTACTCATTACAAGTGTTGAGTGGAAAATCCTAATAGATTTCTGACAGCTCCCATTTTTGTAATTTTAGTTTCAACATAAAATTAAGTGCTAACGATTTCCATTACAGATTTTTTTCAAAATTTTAATCATGATGATTTATAAAATGGCTGTAGATTTATTTAATGTGTTTATAAGCATACAATATAAATTATATTTGATTTATTTGTTTTCGAATAAAATATTTTATAATAATCTAACACGCTTGGTTTTATTATCATAATTAGATTTTTTATTAAAATGCTGTTTAAATTTTAGTTTCTGGTATGACTATTTTTAACGTTTTTGAATTTTACGTAAACTATCTATACACAGAAACTACACATGACTTACAAACTAATTAATGTTTGTCATAGGGTCACCGTTAACTTTACCAAAAAAAAATACGCTTTTGTTCATGGGCAGGTAATAATAATAATTTTTTCGAATAATTACCCCAAAAAATGTATAAGACCCACTATCTATTTGACTTAAAACACTAAATAATTACCATCCAATTCTATAACCAAAGAATTAAATGATATCTGACTGAACAACAAAAGATCAATTTCGGTGACCGCATGATCTAAGGCGTCACGTTCATGATAGACGATTACTGGGAAATTTATAGTTTTTATCTCGGTCAGGTGTACTGAGAGTGTTTTTTCCTAAATGCTATTCCACTCTCTCTCCACACATATGTGGGTGCACTTACTATTAGTTATTCAACCTTTTTCATCCACAACACATTATATTAAATATTATATTGCTGGTGTAAGGGTAAGGTGTCGGACTTCTGTGCTGGGGTCCGGGGTTTAATCCTCGGACCCAGCACAGATTTATTTGATTACCAAACCCTTCCTTCACCTCTGATAAGACGTGTATTAATAACAACTTGTGAATGTGTGGAATACCAGACCTCAACCGAGGTTCGGATTCCACGTTAAGCTCTAGGTAATCCATTTCATTTCACAATCACCCTACCATTACGCATTAGTGTAAGTGCGTACAACGTGAACGGTTAGTAAGACGCGCAGCTAATAATAATAACTATTATATTGGTATACAACCCCAACGAGGTGTGAAACGTCGTGCTAAAAAAACATCACCAAAACACCTTAATAAAAAGGAATAAAGCACTACTTGAGTTCGAAAGAGGGTATTTTAGAACTATCGTAAGCCTCTTTTAAATTGTATTAGTGATCATTTTTATTTTTTATGACAACTTCTAAACTAGATGACGAAAAAAGTTACTATAATTATGAAACTAAGAAAATACAGAACAAATACCAACTTTTCGCTTCGAGCTAACTTTCTTCGGGGTTATTTATTGGTTTCCAAGGGATCCTCCTAACTCTATAGCGGTATAATTTATATCACACGTTTGCCCTCACTGCTTTCTTTTGTATCTCTTTTTTTTTGTATGTTTTTTCCCCCATTGGTTAGTTAGAAGACAAATTGTTAGTAACGGTGGGCACCCCCTTGGCTCTAAACAATGTTAGAGTGTGTTTAATCAAGTAAAACTTTTCTTCTTTCTATTTCGCACACAAACAAATGTGACGTTATTAGTGAAGGGGCGGGAAATACATATTTTTACTTTCTCCTAAAAAAAAAGATTTATGATCGTTAAAAACAATCGATCTCGAGACTATGATGAATCTATAGTTTTATGTGAACACAACACTCCGTCTCCCCCCAAAGTGGACTTTACATTTTTCTCTGTCCCATGTCTTTCTGTGAGTCTGTTCCTCGTTACGGATCCGAAAACTCTTTGATGTATTTTGTTTAAGCTTGATATTTATATTTTATAACACTATACCACAAAACCCTTCAATTAACGGTAGCTATCCTATGAGCAATGTATTTGACATTAATTTTTTTTGAAAATGACTCTGACGATTTTATTTAAAGTGAATATCAACCATTTAGTTGACATGACGAATATAATTGTATAGTTGATTTTTGAGCGAAAATTCGTTGAAGTATGGTTTACAAAATATGGAAATTTTTTGAAAATTTAAAATATTTCGAAAATAAATTTAATTATATTGTTCAAAATTTATATCTGGAAATTGTGAGATTTAAAAAATAACCATTTATAAATGTTTTATAGGTTAAAACTCATTTATGGGTAGTTTACTGATGAATGATTTTTCAAAAACTTGAAATATTTTACAAATGGCTTTTACAATTTGGTTCCAAATGACAATCATGGGAGTGTTCGACACAACAAATAGCATTGTTTACTTAGTTTTGGATAAAAATTCAATGAAGGTCGTTTGCCAATGAGTTATTTTTGAAAAGTCAAATTATTTAAAAATGGCTAAATCGATTTTAGTTAAAGTGTATATCTGGCGAGTGTTTTACATAAACATGAAAAATTAAGCTGTGTAGTGAGCTTTTAGTGGGAAATTCCGTTTTAGGTATTTTACTAATGACTGTTATTTCATTTAAATATTTAAAAAAAGTCTTTAGTGATTTGGTTCAAATATTGGTATCGGTGGACAAGATTTTTAATCTATATAATGTATATTTATTTATCTAAGATAAATTAATTTAAGGGTATTTTACTAACGACAATATATAGAAAATTTAAATGTTTTGTAAATTTGCCATAACAATTGAATCTAAAATGGGAATATGGAAATAGTTTTTCATGATAAATAATAATATGTTTATATTTGTACAAATAACAGATAATTTTAGGGTGGATTTTATTTATTTATTTTTGAAAACTTAAATGTTGAATATATTTGAACAATTTGGTTTAAAGTGTATGTCTAAAGAGTGATGATTATGTTTAACCAGATGATGTGTTTGTTTTTATCAGTAAAATATAATCAAGTGTAGTTTACTCAAAATCTTATTTTTGAAAATTATTTTCTAAGCCACAATACACAATTTGAGAAAGTTTGTGTGATTGTGTCCCATCATATATTTAAGTTTAACTCTCTTAAATCGTCAATTTGGTAAACATTGTTTGAAAAACAATGATTTGAGTATACTCACTCTCGAGTTTTAATAACGAAGGTAAAATAAATAATTAGGTGCTCATTATAAGGGTTTCGTATTAATTATTACTTGTCTAACAATTTGTTGCGTAGTTTTGAAAACTAGATATTATTATAGAGCAATTCCATGATTTGGGTTGGAAGAACAGTTAAGAAAAGTAAAACCTAATTATTTGTAGCCAACAATTATATCATTTTACTATCTTATCTGTGCTATTTCTCAGGTATGAATAATGTCTATCAAAATTGACAGCTGCAAATCACAAGAATTTATGTCTGAATGTACATAATCGTACTATAATTAGTTGGTGTTCTTGAAAAGTGCTACCTCCAGTCATATTTCTATAGAAATAGCCTATAAAATAACACTAATAGTATTGTAAAAGATTTTAAATGTTGATCATAATTAGTATTTTCTAAGAGGCTATTGCTATGAAATTTGGGATATATGATTAAGCTAGACTGTAGGTCGTGAGCTGAAAATAATAGTAATAATAAGTCGAACATATTTGCACATATATAAAAGGTTTCCAAGATGTCGAAAGCATAGCTGATTTAGCCAATCCGTTGTATCTCCCATACTTACATGTTCCTCTCAAAAAGAGCACTTTCCAACATTGATACTCGCAACGTAGACTAGCGAAAGGGGAAGTCCCTAGTGGTATTAGAGGGTTATTCCACTCCCTCTTGTCGAGATTAGGGCAGGAGCCGTCTTCCTCAGATTTCTTGGAGAAGAATCGGGAGAGAAATCACTTAGAATTTGTAAATCGTAGAAACAGTATCGGAAAGAAAAGGTTAGTTTCTCCTTAGTTTTTAGGATGATGTCATGCTTATAGTTTGCAAGTTTATATGTCTTTTATATACTTTTCTCTCCAACTACTTGATATTTACAACCATGATCACTTCTGTCTAGGTAAGAGTGATAATCCCAATCTGATGTTGTGCCTAGTTTAAAATGAATATTTACAAAACCTTTAACAGTACACGAGTTTTATGTTTACTGGAATTAACACACATCTTTTATCTAACCTTATTCCCATTTACATTTGTAAAACTAGTTTAAAAGTTAAAATTTTCAACTGCGAAGTTCAATAAACTACAAATTTTGGTTAGTCATTAGGAACTAAATTCCTTGGAAATGAAAGATAGCTAACATAGGTGCGCACAATGAATCTTTTTGAATCGATTGATGATTTAATAGGAAGTCACAACATCAATTAATTTCAATGGCTTTTGTATTTTCTTCTTTCCTGTTTGTTCTTCTCCTGATGGACCGTCCAACCAATAACGGTATATACCTACTTATTTTCTGGCGTTTGTGAATATCTTCTAGACTATTCTAACGACTTAGATTAATAAATACGTGTTAAGGTAAGTATGTTTACATAAATTCTTAGTAAAATTATTTTTGGGCAAAATAAAACATTGATTCAGTAATATTAGTTATATTCATAGTGATTTAGTAAAGAGAATTAAAATGATACTAATTAATTATTCAAGGAACACCCAATAAACAATAACAAAAGGATCTGATTATAAGTGAAAAGATATAATTTATATGAAATATAAGGAAAAGATTAAAGATAGAAAAATATTTTTAATTAGAGAAAACCATATTGAGATTATAAGAGTTTGAATAGTTATGGATAGTAACTAGTCTGAATAATACATATTACATTATATAGGAGAAAAGATATACTGGATAGAATAATGGCAAACCTATAGCAAAACCTTAACTTATAATATTCTTATTAATGTATGTGAAATAAGTAGAACAAGAACATGTTAAATATGGAATAGGTTAAAATACAAAAAAACATATTAAAATTAGACAATACATACAAATAAAAATCTCATATTCAAAGATTACATGTTAATGAATAAAACATTACTAAGTAAGATATACAATTGTAGTGAAAAAGTTAACATTAAGTTTAAAGGTAATATTAAGATAAATCCATAGTTGTCAAAAGGAAAAGTTAAAAATTTGACCAATGGTAGTAAACAGGGAAATTATGCAAAAAATTATTTACTATAGGTTAGAGACGATAATTATAAGTGAGGACTTGAAACAGAGTCTAAATTATGTAGAGTGAGAAAATTGATACAGAAAAGTTGTTGAGTATATAAGTGTTCCTTAACTCGTTTAAATTCCTCTCCTTAAGCCTTGGATGCCAGAGGGCCGGTTGACAGACTATATGTTCCGACGCATAAACGCCATCATCAGGTCTTTAAGTTAGATGTTGTCCCTGTTACTCCACAAGTGATTACACTTTTCACTTATAATCAGATCCTTTTGTTATTGTTTATTGGGTGTTCCTTGAATAATTAATTAGTATCATTGATTCAGTAGATACGTTAAGCTTAATTTTCTAAATAACGTAATTGCAACAGATTTTAAATAAGAAGAGAAATTAAAAGAAATAGTCCTGGTCCAATTCCACGATGATTAAGACTTAATATTCAAGAATCATTGAAATTACTTTACGTCTAGAACCAAGCTAGATCTATAATCTGAAGCAATGTTAAGTTTATTTTATCCAAAAAAATTGTTAATATAAACACTTCTTTTAAGGAGGAATGTTCCTTTTAAAATTATTTACACTTTATTGTATCCGTATCTCTATAAAATATACCTTAAATGTGAGCGTGTAGGGGACGCGAGAAAGAACAGTTTTTTGCAGTTTTTATGGCAAAACATTTTTTTGGCTAAAAATAAATAAAATATTGCTCTGGTACAGACATAGACTTTTTCTTCACATGGTGGTGACCTCAATATTTATTGAATATCTTTCATGAGCATGGCGGCCAAAGATGACAAACTTTTTAAATTAAGAGAAAAAGTTGTCAATAAATTCCAGTATACCCTTGAAAGATATTAAAGAATTGTGGATATCACCATATGAATAAAATTATATTCTTGGTTTGTTTTGGAACAATATTTTATTCATTTTATCCAAATAAATTTTTTCCATAAAAACCGTAACAACACTGTTTTTGCTAGCATTCCCTCAATTCCATCTTAATCCGAGAAAATTGTCAAAAGTTACTTTAATATTATATAGAATAGTACTTGAGAGCCATGACCATTATCTACTTTTCTTAATACATAAATTTTAAACAGAGGTTATTGACTGCTTAATCTAAGGAATGGGGGCGGGAAAAATAGTCTAGATAAAGTGCATTTAAATTATAGTGTAATTGGAAGAGAAATACACTGCATCCAGAGAATATATCCCAGATTTGAACATATACATTCTTGGACATCTGTATAATGTGAGCCGAATGCTTTAAACCTTGTGATTGAGTATAAATATGGGGATAGGCCTCTAAAGTAATAAGACATGGAGAGTGAAATATAATACATAAATATAACAGTTTTGATGTTAAAAAATGTCACTATTAGAAGTATAGGCACATGAAGTGAATAGGAGAATAGGGAGGTGTAATATTACATTACACCAAACATTCCAGGGATAACACGCTTATATCACAAACACCAGCAAATACTTTTTAATTTCTCTCAACAACTCGGAGAGAAAGTATTTTGATCGCCAAGAAAACATTTAACTCGAGATTTTGATAGATGTCAATGTTTCATTACCCCCTGAGACCAAAAAAGTTGTTTTCGCAATGCCATCTCTCCGTATCTTGGGCTAAGGCCGAAACTATTTTAACAATTTGGCTAAAACTTTGTATCTGGCGATTTAATCAGTTCCCCCTGAGGAGTTTTTGGAATTAAACATCCAGCCTTAAGTTTAAGGGTAGTTTACTGAAGGGCACAAAGAGAAAAAATATAGGTTCTCGAAATTCGCTTTAACAAGTTTGATAAAATTTTATTTCTAAACACTATTAATTGTTATAAACAAGATGGCGATTCTCATTTTATCATGAAAATAACTTTGAGGGTACCTTACATAATAGAGATTTTCCAATTTTCATCATTTCTCCTCAACTATTTGAGACACAAGATAAATTAGCTTTGTAAAGTTGTAGTACGATTAAAGATACAAATCTTTTATTTGGAACATATTTTAATTAAACCAACAGTTTCTGAGCTATAAGAAAATATATATACTTTTTATTCAGGTCTTTGAAAATGAATTTGAATCATATGCTCTTTAGTAGACAAAGCTGTTTTTCTTTTCTCAATTTTCCTCTAACATTGTTCATAGTTTCTGATGCCATCGACTAAGTATGAAATAATGTATATTATTTGATATATTATATTTTGTGTAGTGCTTCTACAATAATATATATATATATATATATATATATGTTATTATTTCCTTTCACAAATCTTAAAGAGTTTTTATTAAATGCATAATTTAAGATATAAACTGTAGAAAGTATCTGCGATGCACCGTACCATTTATTTTAAATAATTCTCTACCCACTTCAGTGGCCGAGTGGTGGGGCCTCACTCTCGCATTAGACTGGCTGGATGACGAAAGGAAGCTTAGGGCTCAAATCCCGGTTAGATCTACTGAAGGTGGTTTTTACTAAATTGTCTCGCACTCTACTTTTACGCAAATTCAGGTATATTACCTCTTAACTGCTTCCTTCCTCGTCACTACCCCATTAGAGTGATTATCATAACATATGTGTGCAACCTAAATAGGTGGCGATAAAAAAAATCAATAAAAAAATTATGGATGCCTTTTTTTTATCGATAATATAAAGTGCATTAGGATGGTCTCGTTATTGTCTCTAATACTTGGCAGAACTTACTCAATTTGAGTCAAAATTGAACTTTCTTCATTTTACCTTTGTGTCCTATACATTCACTATCTTTTATCCATGTATATTTTATAATATGGCCATTTTTTCCTAAACGAATCATTTAATAAACCATTTCCTGATAGTTATAGTATATTAGAACATAAATATCATAGCCCGTGGTGTAATGGTCAGATCACCAGACTAGGGGTTCCGGGTTCGATTCCCAGCTGGTGGATCTCATATTTTTTCCTTTAGTTGAATCATACTATTGGTGACCAGGGTATGATTATTTAGGCTTAAGTTAGGTTAAGACTCATCCTGGCTCCACAGCATCATAATAACCATCATCACAATATCATAATATTCATTACCACATCTCATTGCAGGTACGACAGGTAGACAACCTTCTAAAATATATTCTGGGTAAAGCTCTGTGCCAACCGAGTGGCTAATAGCCTACACATAAGGCGACCTAATAATGATGTCAAAGTTCCTCCTGGCCATATGTACTGTACCATACGGTAAATAAAAACAACTTAAATTGTATGAATAAATACTTTCTATATTTACTGAATACGAGTATTGAATGCTCTTTGAGTTTTATTAAATTTATAATGTAATTCTTTATGTTTCTTTTTGTTGTTTTATAACCCTGGCAAGTCATACCATTCACTGTTGATGATGGTATGAAATGTAGACAGTTCTCCGATCAGTGAAATGTAAATGAAAGCACGGTGGACAAAATAATTGACAATTTAATTTAATTTATTGATGTTTCAAATTTGTATACACTTTTTTAAACTAATTGGTTCTATTTTCTTAAATGTTATGTGTCGTTAACAACTTTTTAAACGTAATAAACATTTTAATAAAGTTTAGAATATTAACTCTTTTTACTATTGATGACAGCTCTATATTTATGATTTTAACTATAAACTTTTCCATTTTTTAAATATATATTTATTAATTTAGTTAACTCATTGTACTTTTTATTTTAACTATTGTCAAACATAAAGAATTGAACAGTGCCTCAGGATAATAACCAAAATGTATTCTAAAATTATAATGTAATATTTATTACAAACTTCTTTGTAAGCAGAACACAATTCTCGCTATTCTTGATCCTGTGGAATGTAACTTGACTATTCTGTTTCCGCTCGGTTGAATTTAAAGATGTAATTCCCACTGAAAGAGACAAAATAAGCGTGTTTTTTTTATCTTTTCCTCTTTAAACGTAGCTCTCCATCATAACGTTTTCGCAAGGTTACGATCACTATAATCCCTTTGTCTTATATTTCACGACTAGCTTTACTTAGTTGCTGAGGGAGGATAGAATTTGGGAGGGACAAAGGAAAAGAGATAATGATATCCATTTATACAGGAGGGAGGGAGAAAAATAAGGCACAAAAAATTACCATAGACGGGAACTTGGAAAAATAAATGGTACGGTGCACTGCACAGACTTTCTCTCTCTTTAATCTTAAATTAAAAGAGATATTTACTAAAAACTCGTAAAAATTGTGAAACTAAATAATATAAACAGTTACCGAAACACTCCACCAAAGAGCATACATATAATAATATACACTGTTACGGAAACATTGAGAAAAGAGGAGCACCTCTATAAAAAAAAGCATAATATTAAAGTTCATATTTATATGTAACCCATACAAATTTTGCTTGTAGCTAAGAAACTATTAATTTTATAAAAATATATTCCAGATTAAAATATTTTTAATTTCAACTGTACTTTAACTTTTCAATGAAAAGTTATTTCAGATCTCAAATAGTTACAGAAATATGAACAAAATTGAAATTTTCTGCCTATGTGTGAATACCCTCAAAATAATTTTCATAGAAAAATGGAAATATACATTTTGTTTTTAATGTGAAACAATGTCTATATACAAAAAAGTACACCGAAATTGTTAGAGCATATTTGAAGAAAATTGATTTTTTCTCTTTTGTGTCCTTCAGTTAACTACCATTAATTTTAGGTTTAGATAGCTAATTCCAAAAACACCTTCTTAAAACCTGAGGTGCCAAGTTTTAGCCTGATCGGGAAATTGTTCTGGCTCTTTTAGATATAAATAAGTATGGACAGACAGAGCGCACCGTAAAATACACTTTTCATTTTCAGGGCTCATAAAACATTGGCATTTACCGAAATCTTGATTTCAATTTTTTTTTACGATCAAAATACTACTCTCTTCAAAGGGTCAAGAGAAAGTAAACATGGATTATGTTAAAGACCGATAGGCGATTTATTGTCAATGGTGCGGATAGAATTCCAATAATACCTGTCTGTCCCCTTGAAGTTTATTTAAGGTGCGGTAGAAAGGAGCGCGAGTAATTTTACAGTTTTTATAGAACTACTTTTTTTTGGCCAAAATAAATCAAATATCTCTCCAGGAGCAACCTTGAGCTTAGATTTCTGCACATGCTAATATCAACAGATCTTTAATATTTGTCAAGGGTGTCCTGGAATTTTGTAAAAACTTTTTAAATAAAGAAAAAATGTTTTGAGAAAATTCCAGGATACCCTTGACAGATATTCAAGATCTGTTGATATTAAAATGTGCAGAGAATTAAACTCTATGATGCTACTCGAGAAATATTTGATATATTTTGGTCAATAAATTTGAATACTATAAAAACTGTATAAATACTTGCGATCCTTTCGGATGCACCTTAAACACTTTTATTCATCAGCCAATCATTGTCAAAACGTTGTATTTTAAGCGACACTAGAATAACACATCACAATTTCAATTTTATGTTAATAGTACAGTATTAAATAAATTTTGAAACTTCTTCTTCATTTGTTGGTAAAACCATAAATTGATTACCTACTTCGGTGGTCGTATGGTCTGAGGCGTCACTATTGTAATATTTTAAACTTCTGATTTAAGGAAGATCAGTGTTTTTTTAATCCCGGTCAAAAGTAAAAAGGGCAGTTTTTCTAAAATGGTTTCACTTCCACTTCACGCAAATTTGGGTACACGTCCTCTAATTTCAACCTTCCTTATCCCTAACTCATCAGCGTAGTTAAAACATATGTGTATAGCCTGAACTGGTAATAATAATAATCTACTTTAATGGGGAAGTTAAGGCTACCGTCTTTTCTTACATTTAACCAATATTAGGTAGTAATAGTAATATTAGGTAGTAAAACGTAGTACTAATATATATATATATATATATATTTACATACATATTTGTTTCTTTTAATCTTTTTTGTGTTGAGTTGACAATCCATATACTGTATATTGTAAGCTCGGCCCAAAACCAATCTAAAAAAAAGATGTTTTTGTATTGAAAATAGTGAATGAATGATGCTGTTAATTTTATTATTATTATCATTGATATCATCATTGCAGAATTCTCAACCTCTTAGGGTTCCAAACTTACTACTCGCGTAGACTTTATTGTAATGCCCCTTTTGTTTTTAATATTTTAAAAATAGTGAGATTTCTTGTAAATTTGCCCTTGATTATGAAGGTATACATGTCCCTTCTCGGTCCTGTCGTTGTCCATAGTTTTACTCTCTCAACAACTCTTAAGGTACGATTCCCTCGGCACATCTCGTGTCTCGCTTCTGCAACGAGTGACTGGACTGGTTTTCATAGATTGCTATGTGGCCAGTTCCTTCGAGACGGCTGCGACTGGCAACCAGAGTGCGCTTCAAGCGTCTCTACATTGCGTATACTCCCACACTGCTTCGAGAGCATCCCCAAGCAAGCTTGTGTTTTAGTAGAGCTGTATTTAGTTTTGTCATAATTGATTGTCGACACAGAAAATAGATAAGTTGTTTACAACAATAACTTAAAATAAATGGTACGGAATTCCGCAAGGACTTTCTCGCTCTATTGTTTGAAAATGGAGATATTTACTCAAAACTCTCAAAATATGTGAAACGAAATAATATTCACTAGCAAACCCAAGCATAAAGAGCACTAAAATTATGTAAAACTTTTTTTTAGTTCCCGTTTTAAATTTTATAATTTTGTTTTTAAAGAATTAATGTCCTCATTTGTATGTTTGGACAGATGAAAAAGATCAATGTTGGGTCCACAATGGTCAACATTTAGTATTAAAATTTCAACTTCTGGTTAAAATTTTCGACATTTTATTAGGTTTGCAAATCTTCATGCCATCGCATTGCTATTAAATTCCTCGTTTATAAATTTTGACTAATAAAAAATGTACATATTGACTATTGAGTCTAAGATGGCGATATATCATTGTTGTACAAACATTTCTCCTAAGAGGTTTAAGGAAAAACGTTATACACTTTTTGAGAGACTTACCCATATTTAATTACTCTATGGCATTGGATAATTACTGCTTTAAATCTTAAGTAGTATCTCTTTACAACTAAAGCTTATATAATTGTATCAATATATTTGCCAATATCTCAGAAACTGTTGGATTTATAAAAATATATTTCATATAAAAGTTTTTTTTATATAGTAATACAATTTTGCAATCATAAGTTATTTAGTATCTCAAATAGTTGCGGAGATACGGAAGTTTCTTCTTCTGTAAAGTACCATAAAATTCATTTTAATGGTAAAATGAAAATAGCCAGTTTATTTATAATATTAATAAACATTTAGATACGAATTTTAATCAAAATGGTTTGAGTCAGTTTCGAGAAAATAGATTTTTTTCTCTTTTCGACCTTTATTAAACTACTCTTAATTTTTAGTTTAAACAGACACACAGACAGACGTAATTGCAAATACCACTTTTTAGGGTTTGGGAGGTCTTGATACATCGACATACATCAATAGTTCAGGTTAGATTTTCTTTTGCGGTCACATTACTTTTTCCTTTTGTGTTAGAAAAGTTAAAAAATATATATTTACGTATAGCTTGAAAGCTTTTATTTTATTATAATATGCTTCTTATAAAAAATTGTATTATAATGAGATATACATATTTGTAACGATTAGTAATTTCATATCTCAAATAGTTTATGAGATATTATAATAAAAATATAATTTACGCATCACACCGTCATTTCGCCGAAATATTGAGAGAATCCATTTTGCTTGGAATATTTATAAATGTTTGAGAAAATCGACTTTTTCTCTTTTTGCCCTTCAGTAAACTACCCTTAATTCTAGGGTTTGATATCTAATTCCAAAAATCCCTTGGGGCAAACCTATGAAAACCCTATATACCAAGTTTTATCCCGATTGGTAAAATAGTTTAGGATCTAGTTGTAGCTACCGACAGAGAGACGGAAAACCACTTTTTTTGGATTCGGGAGGTGATAGAATGTCAAGATTCTGTGGCGTAGTTAGCTAATGCGCTAAGCGTGTTGAGCTCGACTGCTGAGGACGGGGAGATCGAGGTTCTAATCTCGGTCGGGTGAACTGAGGGAGGCTTTTCCTAAATGGTTTACCACTCTCCCTCCACGCAAATGCGGTGTTCACTTCCTCTAATTCAACCTTCCCAATTCCTAATCCATTAGCGTAATTAGTACTTAAAAGCGTATAACCCGAACGGGTTAGAAAGACGCGATGCTAATATTCTTTATCTTTAAATGTCAAGATTCGTCAAACTCTTGAGTTCGATTTTTTTGACGATAACAATACTTTATCTAATTGTAAAATAGCTAGAAAGTAAAAATAGCAGTAAATTGTCGTCGATTGTTGCCATGGTAAGTAGAGTTAATTTAATCGTTATCTCGAATTCATTCTCATCCCTCAGTTAGACCCTCCTTGCCCAGGTATATGCCAACTAGAAAACTTACTAGATCTAATTTCATGTATTCAATCATCATGTTATGTTATATTTCACTGTCACTTTGATAGTTATTATTTATACCTACAAACATGACTAACAGAACTGTAAAATGTTATCAAATTTGCCATAAAAATATGTTTGTATTTTCTAATAGTTCCTTCTTATAAAAATTGGACTGTACCTCTACTTACCCTGGTTACACTCCATGGCACACCAACGCAAGATTTAGTACATAAATTGAAGTATGGAAAAGGGAAGAATAAAGTAAATTCCCTAAGCTTCTTCATGTAGAGGGTGTTCTCAAGCAAAGGCTCTTTATATTTGTTTTTGAATTTTTCAACTAACCTATCATCTTTTATCAATAAATGAAGCGTAGACTGGAACAATATTGTAGGTCACCTCTTAAATAATAATAAAATTCCGTGGATAGATGGGAAGGATTTCCCTTGCTGCTGGATTAAAAGGCGGGGAGGGAGTGGAGGGTATTGGCCACAACAGTTGATGACACAACAAGGAAGTTCCAGAATAGGGTTTTTTGTTTTAAAAATTCCGTTTTCGAGAGAAAATAAAATTTAATTACTGGGACTCGAAAGGATTTAAGAAATTACCAGAAAAACCTCCTGCCTGGTTGGCCTTGGGGAAAATTGTCAACATTTCAACTATAGGTGATCGACCTTACACCGTAGATTTTAGTCGAGTCTCATAACAAGACCAATATATCTAGGTCTAATTGTATTTACGTTTTATCACATATACCAGCAAATAATAATGATGCATTCTATTAAAGATGTGTCATAAATTTAACAAGAATCTTGAAACTAAATAAATAAGAAAATATACCAAATTTTGGGGAAAGTCCATGGTACAATAGATGGACAATCATATGGGGAACATAATATTTCTGTAACATGTATATTAACATTTTTGAGAATTTAATCACATTCATCTACTACAAGTAGCATTGTAAATAAATAATTATTAACGACTATTACTGGATTGGGATTGGGCTTCGCATGTTCTAATTGATGCATGCTCAGAACTATTCAATCTTCCTTTATCTACCATAAAAAAAGGCTTCCATTTAAAGGCACTGTCACTACAGTTTTTTTTATGTGGTATGAAGAATGAATAGGTATAAATAAAAAGTTTTGTAAAACAGTGTTCAGCTTTCTGGATAATTGTTCGCCTTTCAATGGAAGAAATCAATTTGGTTTCATGTATGTAGGACGCAACAACATTCAAAGCATATCCTTAGGCTAGAGAGTCCTGTTTCGCAAAAGTTTTGAAATTATTTTAATACCTGACATTATAATATTGATAAAGCCAGAGCATAGTCCTAAAAGTCATTTGCAATTTATTGGGTTATTGATTATTTTGTACAAAAGATGAAATTAAAATTTAATTAAAATGTAAGGCCTAAGGCAGTCGTGGACAGATTTTAAAATACCAAGGGTTCAGTTTGAAATTTAGCTATGTAACCTAACCGCTTTGGTGATAAAATTGTAGAAAGTGTCAAATTCGCTATTGTTTAAATTGCCTGTCAAGTTTTGAAATGTATTGGATTCACTGTAGATGAGCTTCAACTTGTGGATTAATATACTGATCTTCCAATTCCTCTATAGTAGATGCTCTTCAACTAAACCTCCCCCTGGATATATTCTTTGATAACAGGTCCTAATCACATCGATATTTAAAAAAAATTATGGTCACGAGGCCAAAACATTAAGAATACTACAAGGTCAATGGTTATTAAGAAAATCTCAATGGTAGTTTTAAAAATTGTAACCTATTTAAAACCTAAATATCACACCAAATTTACAAGTTATTGAGATACTCACAATTTTAATTTGGGTTATTTTCAAATTATTGTGTTTAATGTGTGAGAATTTATTGGTTTTTTAACAGGGCAATTACTTTCCTTGTACTTTGAAAGCCATTAATTGTTTTCTGATACGTCCATATTTTGGGCAAATCTATCAATAGAATATATACAAGCTTAGAGATAAATAAACTAATAGTTGAAAACACTCATAATCTCTTATCTCCAAGCAAAATTATATTTTTAACTTTTTTAATCTCCGAAGAAATGTATTAATTTTACTAAGCCTTTCAAAACCATTTTGTAAAGTATTTTATAATAAATGGAAGTGAATATTCGATTATATATAAAAAGGCTAGACAAAAAATATTATATTATAATAGGCCTACTTCTAATTAGTGAATGTGATTCAACTCATTAATCCATTAGGTTGGTTAAAAACAAAATTTTTATTAGATATTGCAATGTCTCGAATGTTTTTTTAAAATTCGGGATGTTGAGTGAAATAGAAGAGGAAAAGGGCTAAGCGAAGCGGGTTTGGGGGATCGGAAGGGGATACATAGAATTGCGGCCGTATTTCCATGAAGCGAGGAATATACCATTGTCGGACGGAAGCTGTAATGGAGGTATGTTACATCCTGTAACATTCCCTGCATACGGTTCCACACATACCCGATTGCTGCGATGGTCGATAAACTTTTTAAATGGGCCTCTCGTGGCTCTGGACTCTGGAGAAAGAGCTGAGTTGGCCAAAAATATTTAATGGGAATGTATTGTTACATTGCGGAAGTTTGATTTGAATATGAAAGAGCTGTCATAGTTTTTCATACACATTCTAGACTATAAACGCAGTTTAAAAACAAACAAGAAATAGTGACTAAATTATCTGGAAATGCTTGAACCCTTTTATATTTAGAAGACTCTTAGTCACCTGCATCATCGTACACATGGAGTGAAAGTTAGGCCAAGTCACCTAGTATGATTTGTTTAAAAAAGGGAGGCTGGTGCTAAAATTTCGGTCGGTTTTTACCGGATGTGAATTTTCCTGTTTTTCCACACTTATTATACCTAATTAAAGGTCAATTTACTCTAAATTATAAGTGAAGTATACACTAGTGAGCCCAACGCCGCAGCGAGCATTGAAAATTGACCGACGCGTGACATGTTCACCTGTGTGGATGAGATCTTTAACGCCGTTGCAAACGCAAATTTGTTCGATGATCGCAACGCCCTCCAATCCATCTGGGGTCGGTTTAGAGCCCACACATCAAAGGATGTTCGGAACGCTGCTACGCATATCGTGGATGGTTGCCAAACTTGACCCTCCCTCCAAACTACCGCCCATGCTGCAATTTTACATGGAGAAAACCATCAGGGTGGGAGGTTCAATTATAATGGGCCGCTTGAAAATTCGCGATTTGACGAGTTAGTGACACGAACCAATGGCCTTAACAAAAATGTTGACGAATAGCACCACGAACATGGAAACGAAATTCGTGACAGCGTGGCATTTGGTTCGATATTATGTACTCCACTTACCTGATCATCCCATTAGTGTAGATCCCGGACGGGTATTAAGACACAAAGGGAAAAAAAGGGGTTGTTCACATTAAATGTTTATAATAATTCGATATTTATATTAGGACTATTTTTTATTGCCCAGACATTGACATGTCTTGTGTCAGTTCAAGGTGCTATGGGCGAGGTAGTTTATTCCTAGTGGTACGCTTGACACAATGAAATCTTACTAGCGTGGAGGGAGAATATAAAAGAAAACACAGTTAAAATCCAATGAGTAAAATTTCGGTGGTATTCAAACCTCGAACCTCCGTCAAAGGCAATCAAGTAAAATGTAAATATAATGCCAGCCCCTGGTACTGATACAATACGTAAATGCTCTGGATTATATTAATATGTATATCTTGTACTAAACAATTTTTTGTTTCATTAAAGTGCTCATTAAATTTTACAATAAAATAAAAAGGAAATGGATTAATTGTTGAGTTTTGTCGTTTAGCTATTTATTATTTATTATATTTTATTTGAAATTTAATCAATCATACATCAATATTGACCACGGGCTACCCCTTATTGTGTTAGTAAAGTATACAAGCTATTCACTAACATAAAAAGAGTCTGAGGTGAATGAATTTTAAGGAAACGTGTAAATTGACTCTTGTAAAGTTTCCCTCCATAAGGGAAATTAAATTTCGGCCACACGAATCAAGTCCACAAAGCAACCCGTGTTGATGACCTTTTCGTTATTACATAAGGAAAAAAAAGCTTTTATTTGAGTTGGATTTGATTCTCTATTTTACTAATCAAAATTTTAATTCTACCTACGAATAGATGAATCTCAAATTCGGATTCATTCTTAAAAAAAAAATTGAACATAGGCGTACTATGATATAGTAATAAAAATATTATAATAAATATATCTTAACATTTTTCTAATAATTACCTAATAAATTCAGTTAGGTATTACATTAATGGCCTGGAGTTTAGAAGTTTGTCTTATAAGTATGTTGAAGATGAAGCACCAATATTCAGTAATAGAACTGCAAAAAAATCTCATTAAAAATAAAAAATAAATTTTGAATTGAATCTTCGAATCTTGTAAAGGAATCTAGGAATCTCCATTCTTTTTTTCTCTTTTTTTCTACCCATTGCTCTGCAGTATACTTAAAAGTAGCCATCACTGGAGTCACGGTCCCCAGTGTCCAAACCCACGTTCAATCGACCTTGGAGAAGTCTTCAGGGACACAGATTAAAGAGGATATTATGGACGGCTGGGATGGGGGTGGTCTAGAACGGTTATGGGTTTCTAGGGTTGAAGATAAGAGATGAGGGGAAGGGGGAGTGAGGATAATTTCAGGTCTCGTGGCTACCCTCGCTTCGGTTCACCTTCATCCCCGGCCCCGACTTCCGGTCTCACGTGGTCGACCAGCTTCCGGGCCAGACCGGAACTCTGGCTACCGGGCCGATCCTCCTGATCTCTATAGACAGGCGGAGATGAGCGTCACCAAGTTTTACGTCAGCTATGAGTTCGGTGGGGACAAGACGTAGGTTACACGTGCAATGGGGAACAATCCTTCATGAAAATGTGTGGCAATAAAATGAACTCAACTACTCATATTTAACTTGAAAGCTACATAAAAATGTATTTTTCCTTAGTTTTTGAACTGAGATTTAGGCTCTAAATCTCTGTAAAACCTTGACTATATTTTAATTATATCTTGATGTAAAAAAAAAAGTGAAAAAAAAGAAAATGTGTTTTTGTGTTGACAGTAGAACTCCAAACCAAAGCAACTTAGAAAAGCTGTAACACTTAGCATTTGTATTCAGGGAAAATTGAGGACACGCGAATCAGGATATTTGCATTTATTAAATTTTAAAATAATTTATGAGCCTGAATACAAACAAATTTCACAATACCACTGGCAAATAGTAGCAAATAAACTAAACTACTATGGTTTCAGTTAGAAATAAAAGGATTTCTATGGTTTTCAATCACTTACAATATAAGTTGGATGGTTTTGCACCAAATATAGATAACATTTTTATTATTTGCTTGATTGGTCCAAAATGGGTAAAACATTAACAATAATTTTAGATATGTATAATTCATTTGAAGATACGCCTATTTTTTATTTGGTATGAAACTAGATAGTTAGTTATCTTACTAATATTATAAATGAGAAAGTTTGTGTGTTTGGATGTTTGGAAGTTTGTTACTCAATCACGCCAAAACTGCTGAACGGATTCGAATGAAAATCTGTACGTTGGTAGAGTATGTCCTGGAATAACATGTTTGACTATTACAGACCTTTGATTTTACATTACTAATGTTTAAACTTTTCGTATATATAAGAGATTTTACGAGTAAATATGAATGCGACTATAGTTAAAATTACTTTACCTCACCATTTTTTAAAGTTAGTCAAGATCAGCTCAAAACAAAAACTTACGCACAAAAAATACAATTGAACTTTTATCATACAGGTGACTTCGTATGTACACGTAAAGACAACAAAAATTTTCTCAACTTTTCGCTTTGTAGAAATACTTTGTAGGTTACATGGTGCTGCCAATCATTTTCTATTTTTATGATAAAGGTTCAATAGTATTTTTTTTCCTCGTAAATTGGTAGAGTATGTTCTGGAACAACACTACATTAATTTTACAATACTAATGTTTAAACTTTTCGTATATAAAATATAAGTTATATAGTGATTTTAATTTAATTTTACGAGTAAGTATGAATGTGATTATATAATTAAAAATATTACTAAATTTATATTTCATTACCTCACCATTTTTTAAAGTTAGTAAAGATCAGTTCAAAACAAAAACTTACGCACCATACAAAATATGTCTACAGAGCAAAATGTTGAGAGAAATTTTGTTGTTTTCACGTGTAAATACGAAGTAACCTTTATGATAAAAGTTCAATAGTATTTTTTGTGCGTGAGTTTTCGTTTTGAACTGTTCTTTACTCACTTTAAAAAGGTGAGGTAAAGTAATATAAAGTGAATGGATTCGAATGATACTTTGTACGTTGGTAGAGTATGTCCTGGAATAACATAGAGGAATATTCTCAGCCTACCTTTGATTTTAAATAATAATAAATATATGATTATAATGTGATTTAAATTATGTTTTTAAGAATTTGTGATTTAATATTTTGTAATTAAAGTAAATAGTAATTAGTGTGACGTCGTTTCATACTAATAAATAATAAAATATATAATAAGTAGTTCGACAAAATATTATTTCATTTATTTATTTATCTTGCTTATTATAAAAATAAAATTTAAAAAATAATAATTTATAATTGTTAACTTAAATAATATATATATCTTTTATTACGAAATATTTAAAAGTGATAAATAAAATACGGCAAAATTATTTACAGCTTGAACTGAGAAAAATGCATATATATTTGAAAGAATAAAGTTTGATTTATGACCAAAACATTATTATTATCATTATTATTAGCACCGCGTCTTACTACCCGTTCGGGTTCAACGCACTTACGCTAATGTGTAATGGTAGGGTGATTGTGATATGAAATGGAGGACCTACAGTTTAACGTGGAATCCGAACCACGGTGGAGGCCTGGCATTCCCCACATTCACAAGATGTCTTGTCAGAGGTGAAGGAAGGGTTTGGTAAT
>CABFOV010001734.1:67247-79873 GCA_902141375.1 Timema poppense | reverse complement strand
TTTAGAGCTCAATTTTCTGCCTGAAGTAACAAGTGTTTTCATAAAAACATCCCCCTTTCACCCTCAAATCTTCTCTTAAATCCACGCAACCCCTTCGTTCTCCTAAAACATACACCGACTACCAACTCTTTTCTTCTTTTTTTTTTTCATTTACTCTCATATTTACGCTTCAATTTCAGAAAGAACATCATCCTTCAATGCAGGATTTCAAGAAGCTGATGAAGAAGGGGGAAAAAATTCTACACAACTTTACCCTTAGCAAATAGCATCAAAAGAAAAAAGGAAAAATAAAATAAAATTAAAAAGCCTAGGTAGGAATAAAAAAATAGAAATGGATATGGATCAACCATATTAACTAACCATAATAATTCAATGACATATTTAAAAAGTATTAAGTCATAATCTGGTATTGTAGAAAAAACTGCACTTATTTATACTTTATTTATTATAGAAAATAATATACTCTTTTAAATATTACATATTATGACATCACTACAGCTTAGCGGGCTGCAGTTTAAAAATATTCTTGGTGTATTATTACTGTAGATATTTTGTTGAATGGTATAGAAGTAATATGGCTATATGTTACAAGGAGAGTGAGATTCCATTTATACAGTTATAAACTCGGTGATTTACCGAACTTTGTTCCAGAAAAAATTTGCTTGGGGGTATGATGGAGGGGTTGAAGTTGTAAAGGGGTAGATGTGAAGGAACTACAAGAAGGGATAGCATTTTGGAAATAGTTATAAAGGATTGATAGTACCAAAGATTTGAAGAAAACACCGAGAAACACATACACGTTGAATTGGGAGAATTTTTTTAAAAAACGTCAAGACTAAAAGATATTAAAGATATTCGAAATAAATAATACAGAAGAAAGATTATAACGTAATATTAAAGGGAAATGACAGAGCAATATAGAAATATGTAATATAATTATGAATTAAATCCTTCAATTCAGATACACAAACTTAAGAAAGTTGCCTGTACATGAAACCTCCCGATTAAATTCGATATTATTTAGCACTGAGTATTACTACCCATTTGGGTTGTATGCTTATGTACTAATTACTTTAATGTTTTACGGATGAGGACAGTTGAATTTAGAGAAAATGACCCACAGTTGCATAAAGGATAGTGGAAAACTATTTAGGATAAACCACCCACATTACATGCGACTGGAATTTAACCCGGATCTCCCCATCATTGTAAGTCTAGACTATCGCAAAAGCTACGCTTTAGGCCATGCGGTCACCTATAAAGGTATATTTTAAATTTTTACATATTATTTAGCAAAGCCCGGCTCGGTATTCAAGGTAGTTTTATAGTGAATTGATGAACTCGAGTTGTATTTTTAAGATCGGGGATTCCCACCCTCTTTCCAAACGGTAACAGTCTCAACTTTCCAATATATATTTTTTTATAATGGAGGTGTATTTTTTCAAAAAAGCAAAAACACGTTACACTCCTATTTCGTACAATAGAAGATTTATTCCGAGTTTCAAGAAATATTATATTATGCGAGTGCATACAATGTAACTTGTCAATGTATTTTATATTTCATCCATAGTAAAGTTATCCGCATTTCAATACAAGAAGACCTAATTTTCTATACACTTCTTCTCTCTGGGTATTATAATTATATTTACACTAATAGGATTGGGATGAGTAAAGTAGAGTTTAAGGGACGTGTACCCTCATTTGCACTGGGAAACTAGGAAACCATTGATGAAAAAACACACCTAAATACACCCATCCAGGATTTTATCCAAGGTTAGGATAAATTGTATTTGTATGAAGTATGATTCTACCTTTGTTTATCTCATTGGTAGTCGTAGAGTTTAAGGTGTCACTTTCACAATATACATTATTGTAAAATATATGTTTCTCCTTTCTTGTATATTAACATGTTCTTTATTTATTTCCTTCCCCCCTTTTTTTATCCATTGTTAGTAGACGAAACCAAAATGTAAACCAACTAAAATAACTTGAGTACAGAAAAGTTTTAAGTAAAACTCATGAGAAATAACAGTTGAAAAGCTTAAGCGGCTAAAACGGTAAGCTCGACGTAACTAAATAATATTTCATTCACCACTAAGAGAAACGAAACCAAAACATGTCTCTCTTTGCATTAGCTGAAACTTTTCAAGCGTTGCTCTGTTTCCTCCTTGGAGGTTAGCTACTATATTTCAGCTTAAGTCTAAAAAGTGGTTACTGGTGTTTAAGGTTCGCATTTCATAGTTGCTAGTTTAACAAACAAACCTACGTAACTCCACCCCCTTGCCCAAACTGGCACGCGGACTTGGACGAATGTATGTGGTCACGTAATCCTGTATTTACCTTCATCTAACCACATCAAACAGGGAAAGTTTATCTTTGACAAGATACGAGTTAGAAATCAAGAAAGTCACTTTCACTGTACCTCAGGTTTATTCAAGAGCCCTTAAGAAACCCTTGTCAAATATAAAGCCAAGTTCCAGTGGACATTTTGTTTGTTCATTACGACAAGCCATACATCAAACTTGACGGGAAGTTGGTATCTTATAATCATAATATCTGGACAATCTGATGCTCTAATGAGTGATCCGACACTTTCAAATGATAGCACGAGAAAGAATTGAATTATGTACTGACTCTACAGATCACATCATTATTTTAACCCTACCTTAAAGTGACGGGCTATCGCATTTTTCGAGATAAGTAATATTCCTTAAAAGGATTAATAAACATATTTTTTTTTTAAAAACAACAACATGTCTTCAAGAGATATTTACGATTGCATTACTCTATGGTGGACTGGGTAATATCCTGCTACGGTCCAACGGCGATCAACATCTGACGCGCCCTATCAGGACTTAAGGAAGTTTGTCGAGCCCATCCTGGGCTTATAACATAGTTCCCAAGCCATAGCAGTATCGCATAAGAGGTGAAGAACCCCGCTTTTTCCCCATTAGAGGTGGAAACTGTTAAACTACGAGGTATCATTTTTTATTCTACAACGATTTTGGATTATAACTGATAACCCATTTTTTTATTAGAATATTTATTTAGGTTTGCCACTGTTTTATTACATATTCATGATACACATGATTATTTCTTGCACTTACCGAATGTATAGTTTATGTAACTAACACAGATAATAACCCACCTCGGTGACGTAGTTATCTAGCGTGCTAGTTTCGTGTTGAGCTAGACTGCCGAGGACTGGGAGATCTAGGTTCAAATCTTGGTCAGTGGAACTGGGAGGGGTGTTTCCTAAATGGTTTTCCACTCTCCCTCCCCGCAAATGCTAAGTTATTAGCGTAATTAGTACATACGCTTATAACCCGAACGGGTAGTAAGACGTGGTGCTAATAATAATAATAATAATAATAATAATACATTTTAAAATATAGATACCTTAGAATAATTTAAGGTGTGGTAAGATTACTAACATTATAGAGGATTGGTGAAGTCCAGTATCTTGTCGTAAAGGGACTTCGCTAGCTTCTGGAAGTTGTTGATACGGCATTTCTAAGTATAGGTGCAGTGTAATATTAGAGACACTCGGGCGAATCTACAAATACCGATATTGAAATGCCTGCAAGTCTGCCATGTACCCCCACAGGGTTTGTATAGTCGAGAATAAAAATCGATTTGATTGATATTGAGGTATCACATTCATCATCATGGTTATAAAGTGGATAAGGAAAATTTAAAAAAATGTTATCATATGAGGGAAACAACATCGATGGCGATTAAGAATAATGTGAATTTAGTATCCTAAACCACACGGGCACAGTTTCAGAGGTTTAACCTATTCATTTAGAGGAAATATCTTAATAATATGTAGTTATTTTACAAGAGAGTGACTAAATAATTATTTATTAAAAGATTACTATCACGCAACGTATTTTTACTTTATCTAATAGAAAAAGTATTGTAACCGTGAAAATATTTTGTTGTGGTTCCCGAAGTTAAACAATTGGATGTTTCAATTATTTTGTCCATCCCTACTTGAAGTTACATACAAACGGTTTGATGGATTTCGTTCAAAATTGACATTTAATTGTTTAATGATAATAGTATTTTTTAATCCTAGCTTTAAAATTTAGAGTAGCTTACTGGCAAATTTTTTTTTCAAAGAGGGATTTTTTTCAACATAGTCATTTAATTCTTATCTCATAGTGAGGTAAAATACCATTAAACGCTTAGTCCTATGCCTTTCCTTAGGGCAGAGATACAATCTTTAAGCACGATTTCTTCTTATTATATAATTATATAGTAAATAGTCTACACATTAAATTTAATAATCATATTTTCATGGGAAAAAAAAGTTTGAATGAAATTATGTATATAATGCTACAACCACTTCGGTGGCCACACGGTCCTAGTCGTCCCTTTTGACTAGACTGCCGTATGATGGGACAATCGTGGTTCGAACCCGGTCGTGTGTACTGAGGGTGGTTTTTATAAATATAAATCTCTCTTCACGAAAATTTGGAAACATTTCCTTTGAATTCAACATTTCTTATTCCTAGACTATTATTTTTCTTTGAAAAATTAATGTAAAGGTGGTTTATTGATCCTTGATTTTTGAAAACGACTGTAGCTATTTTGATAAAAGTGGGTGACAGGGGGGTGTGTACTATGATAATAATAGCAAATACTAGTATTTGGAATGATAAATTAACAAAGCGTAATTTATAGATGGTTAGTTTATGAAAATATTATTCCACACCACAATATACTATATACAAAGTTAGCTACGATTGTGTTGTATTGTTTACGCTACATAAGTTATGGTTCATTTGACAAAATAGATATACCATACGATTTAATAATCTATATTCTATTTCAATCACGCCACCTCAAAGAAACGAGACATAGACAAATGTTGTTCAACCGCAATAATAAACAACAGTAAAACACATCAAATGTGACACAGTATCAAGATTTTCCGTGGTGTAAGCGACGAGCACGTAACAATCGTCCGTGTTTTATTCCCTTACCCACCAACCATCCATTACGCCACGGTTGCTGTTTGCAGTGTTGCCACATCCTTCTCGCAGCAGCTCACCACACGACACGACACGCGACCCTTGTACCGGAAATTGCGGGCGGCGCTGGGTGACGTCTGGCGTCGTCCATCAACGGCGTGATTCATTTTCCTGACGAGGTTACCCTTGGAGGGTTGGGGACAGAAGTGTAAAGAGTGCTTTATGGGCGTTAATTTCACATTTTAAATATTTGTAAACTGTGAAACTTTATACAGTTGTTGATCCATTTTATCTTTGAAAGACCTTAAATTATTAATTCAAATGTGTTTTTAAAAATATATTTCGTAAATTTTATGTGTATAAGTAAATTTCTTTTATTAACTCTATGAATTGGAAAATATTTCTAAATATATTGTGTGATATCCGTTTCAGTGAACACGTGGGCTAAATATCAAACTAAGCTATGTATACCAGTATTGGGTAGATCGAAGTTCTAACCCTGGTCAGATGGCATGAAGGAGTCTTTATAATATATACTTTTCCACTCGCCCTCCACTCAAATATGGGTACATTTCCTCTAAATTATACATTCCTCATTCTCAACAAATTAGTATAGATAAATATCAATAATCTGGTTGAGTAGTAAGATGTGGAGACAACAAATATCGTCTAAACTTTCACAAATTTAAAAAAACCTATAATATATTATCATCATTAGGTCATTAGTCTTGAGACTGCTTTGCTGCTAATCTTCACTTTTGTCTATTCTGGGCCAAATTTTGTACATCTTTGTACTTTCTTCTACCAACATCGTTCCCTATCTGATTCATATACTCTAATATTGGTCTACTTCTTGAATTTCTCTTTTTTATATCTGTTTCTATAGTTATATTTGTCAAGCTATCATATTATCTCATTAGATACAGTAGCCTAACATGTTAACTCTTATTTGCTGTATTCCTTTTACTGTTTCTTTTATTCATTTGATTTTCTTAGCATTTATGTTTGAACACAAACATAGTCAATAAAAAAAATTGACACGTTCAGTCTCACTTATGAATTAGGTACTTATTTATCATGTTTATAATTATAAAAATAGAATTAATTAATTAATTATATTAGCATTCTTTAAATAGAGACGAAGTGTAATGGTAACTTTCAGCACTGCTTAAAGCAAAAATAAAATTAATTTACACTTTTTATAATCCAAATAGTTGCATCAGTGGTTACGTGGGCTAGATTACATTCTCCTCTAGTAGGGTTTTTGGCATTGACGGGGAAGAAAAGGTTTGAATGCCAACAGGATGTACCGCTAAAGGCTTTTGACATGACTTGCACGCGAATGATGTTAAATTTATTTTGAATTCTTTATTTTTACTTTCTCTTGACATCTCGGAGAGAAAAAAGTATTGGGATTGTCAAAACAACTGAGCTCGAGATTTTGATAATGTTGACTTTTCATGAGCCCCCGAAAAAAAATTTTTATTTGAAATGCCAATGCCGAAGGGTTTTCTGAATTAGTTATATAACCCTAAAATCAAGGGTAGCTTACTAAAGGGAATATAGAGAAGAAATTGATTTTTTTCAAAATTCACTTTAACGATTTTGATTACATTTATATTTGGATTTTTTTCATCATATTAAACAAAATGGAACTACTTATTTTCTCATGAAAATGATCTTGAGGGTACTTTTCTTAAGGAAATTTTTCAATTTTCATCATTTTTCGTTAACTATTTTAACTGTAAAATTGTACTACATATTGTTAAAGATAAAAATCTTTTATTTGAAATTTATAAAACCAAAAGTTTCTAAAATATTAGCAAATATAAAATATTAAATAATTAAATTAGAATAATTAAATAATAATAAATACGTCTTATTAATTCAGTTCTATGAAAATGAATTTGATTCTTATGCTCTTTGTGGACAAAGATGTTTCTCTTTTCTCAATTTTTTTGTAACAGTACTCCTAGTTCTTAATGCAATAGCGTGAGTATTTAACAGTGTGAATTATTTCATTTATGATCTTTAGTGTAGTATTTATACAAAAATGCACATACCTCTTATTTCTTTTAACAAATTTTGCGCGTTTTTAGTAAATGTCTATTTTGAGATGAAATTGGGAGTGGTGCACCGTAACATTTATTTAATCCTTACCCAGGAGGGTGACTAAAATTCATATAGTTTGGATGGATATAAATATTTGTTGATAAATATATATCTCTGGGATGAATTAATTCCACATTAAAAGACAGGTGTATTTTATGATGATAATAATAATGATACAGTCTTTATTTGGGTGAAGCTAAGGCCAACGTCTTTTATTGCACTCATTAAGGTGCATCACTTCGACTTATATTGATCCACTTGTAAAATATTCCCAATTCAAGTCTTTTCCCCATTCCCCGCCAATTAATTCAATTTAGAGAGTCGCAAGAGGACGTAAATGGTTGAGATTATTTTAAAAGTAAAATGCGTTAAATAACTAATTCCGAAGAAAGTGTATCATACTTTAAAGTGAAGATAAAGTGAATGCCAACTAAGGCTAGTGTTTTTGTAGATTTGGTAGAAAAACTTTTTTTGTTGCCATAATGAATAAAAATTGCTCCAGTAGAAACATGGAGTTTAATTTTTTACACATAGTTATATCAGCAGTTCTGACATACGCAAAAAGGCATTAGATGTGAGACATTTTAAAGAAAGACTATAAGTTGTCATAAAATTCAGGGCACCCTTAAAAGAAATTTAAGAATTATTGATATCACCATGTGAAGAAAATTAAACTATATGTTTCTACTGGAGGAAGGTTTTATTTATTTTTACCATAAAACTGTTTTGCTATAAAAAAAACTACAAAAACACTGCCCTTAACTCACGTTCTCTAGAGTCCGACCTTAAGAGACCAGCTAGTATCAGATGACAAATAAATGTGGGAAGAGAATATTTTCTCACGTGATGCGATGCGCAGCTTTGGTACCAGATCAAGTGTGCGTAGGTAGCCTTCGGGTTCACATCGCACCTAACCGGATGCTAAACTTCGGGTGTTTTCGAATCTTCTCATTATCCTTTGATTACACTTCGTGGTCAATTTTCTCACAAACTTAATGGCCAATTTGTTTCTTAAAATTGAGGTATAAAAAGCTGATTACCTTGCGTGAAAATATGGTTCTAAGTGAGGTGGGACAAATAATTTCACACGCCTCATTGATTTTTTTCAAGCTCATCTTGTGAATTTTACAATACATAATATTTTACTACATATATCTATGGTGTCAGCCCAAGATTGATCCATATTGACCGAGTGTCTGCCATATATTGTCGAAGATAGTGTCAACTTCTGTGAATATAGGTTTCATGTGGTCAGCACGATGAAATCTCCGGCTGTTAACCTCAGTTTCCTAGATCAGAACCGGCGTGTTTTTTTATTCTAATATCTTCTCATTTGTCCTCAGATGATTAAGTTGACCTCGTTCCAGGCCAGACCTACTGCTTCAAAGAAAATTCCGGAAGCTTCAGAGATCGAACCTGGGACTTCTGTATTTGTAGTTAAGAACTCTTACCACTAAATCACAAAGGTGATTTTTTATTATATAAAAAACAAAACTTCTAAACTATTAGACAAGTCCCCAATTATTTCACAGCTTATAAAGTCACAGTGTGGCAAACTTACTTTTTGTTTGTTTTAAGCTAATTGTTTAGGGTACACATTATTAAGAACGATAACTTTTTCCTGACTAGATTCATGTATAACTGAGTGGACAGGAGTATAGGGGGTAGAACGGTACAAGTTTTTTTTTAATAATGAGCTAGTTTGATGCGATACGGATAAGTGCACGTGTACATATAAACAAATATCTACCGATCCGATACAATGCGTGAATGGACAGGTGCCAAACTTTATTTCACCCACTCCCTACTATCAGCAGTGTTATCTTTTGACAACCCTCCGCTTCCAATTATGCACTGCACCAGCGTGCACCGCGCTTACGTGTCTCCCTACCTATTTCCGGTCACCGAGTTTTCGCTCATTGTTCTCGCGAATCATACGATAGGGTGATGCTTCGTGTATAGCGGAATGGGGGGGAGGGGGGTAGAAGAGTTATTGCACTTCCTTCCTAGGTCAACACAAGGTTCGTATAGCGACAGTAGCATTTGGATAAGAAGGACCATATATGATGGTTACAAATATCTCCTAAAAACTGATTTAATATACTTGTATGTCAATTCATGTGATTTCCATATGTCACTTTTAATAGATGGTATCATCTGCTTCAGTGGCCACAGGGCCTAAGGAGTCGACCCGCACCGCACCGCATTTTCTAACAAGTGGCTACACGAGCAACACCTAAAGTGAATTTATCTACAGTATCATCGCGTAGGATTTTTAACTAATTCACTTTATTAAACCAAGCATAAGATTATTGTAACTAAAAAAAGAAGATCATTTTATATTCTTTATAATAATAACAATATTTAGCACCGCGTCTTACTACCCGTTCGGGTTATACGCTTTGAGTACTAATTACGTTAATGGGTTAGAAATTGGGAAGGGTGAATTAGAGGAAGTGAACCTGCATTTGCGTGTAGGGCTAGTGGAAAACCATTTATGAAAAACCACCCCAGTTCACTCGACCGAGATTCAAACCTCGATATCCCCGTCCTCAGCAGTCAAGCTCAACACGACTAGCGCGTTAGCCAACTACGCCACTGAAGAGGGTATATATTCTTTATAGACTGAGTTCTATTACAAAATAAGTTTGTATTTTTATTTTTACTTGGATAGGTTTTCACCTATTTTCATAAAACTAAGTTAACAATTAATTACGAAAAAAGTTTTAAGTTACTAATAATTAAGAAGAAGAATGTTTGTTGCTCAATAAATTCTGTGTTGGGGATACGGGGTTCAATCCTTGGTCCCGGCACAAATTTGTCTGATCGCCAAACCCTTCCTTCACCTCTGACAAGACGTGTATTAATCACAAATTGTTAATGTGGGGAATGTCAGACCTTCACCATGGTTCAGATCCCCCGTTAAAATATAGGTCCTCCATTTCATCTCACAATCACCCTACCATTACGCATTAGAAATGGCGTATAATACGAACGAGTACTAAGACACGGTGCTAGTAGTAATAATAATAATAATAATAATAATAATAATAATAGGAAGATTGGGGCTTGAATCCTATTCGGGTGTTCTGAGGGCATTTTTCTTAATAGTTTTACATTCTCACTCACCCCAAATGCGGATACACTTACTCTACTTTCGACACCTTCCTCATCGCTAGCTCATTAGCGTGATTTGAACATGTGCGTATAACCTTAACAGGAGATAGGACGATGTGCTCAAATAAACAGATAGTATCAATATCTATAAAATAATATTAATAAGATGGTATAATACTATCAATAATTATATCAAAATAATAAGCTTATTATTTAAAAGGACCTTTCTACCAGTTCATATGAAGGTAGCCGATGTATCAGTTGATATCCACTCAGCGTTTACATGGTATTTTAAGTTGGTCACGCTTTGTATCAGCTCAGCTCAGGTCCACTCATCTCAGATAAAATCAGACATGACAAAATAGGTATGTAAACACGTCATCAAATGTGGCAACGTACACTAGATCAGCTCGGTGTAGGTAAGCTCATCTCATATCCGCTAATGTCTGTCAGAAAGTGCTTTGATACCCGTTATCAAATGGGACACCACGACCTGAATCAACCCATCTCAGGCCCATCTATTTTAGGTCCTGTTAATGACAGCTCCCGCATGTCTGACTAGTATTCTCATGATAAATATTTTTCCTGAAGGTGAAGACTTCTACAAAGTCACGATTAAAGTCAGATTCATAAGTATGCCTAGTAGTTGCTAGGTGATAGCTTGACGTGTGTAAAGTGAATGATGTTTGTGTTATGCCTTGTACATGTGGACGATGTTTTAATAATTCATTCAGTAGATAAAACTTGTAATGACAAAATGATAACTACTATACATAAAGAGTCAGTGAAGAAACTACTACAAAATATTATATTACATGCATTCACATAGTCATTATTTTTATCCTTGTTTAGTAAATAGTTAATTAATACCAACCAAAATACAATCTGTACGTATAAATTAAAGCTTCAGAAATATGTTTTGAAGACACCCTGAATATTTAAAAAATTATGAATGGATCTCAAATATACATTTGATTAAAACCACATCCCTCTATCGTTTTTCAAAACCAATATATTTTGGTTTACTTTTGTTTTTATAAATGCATCACTGTTCAAATTACAAATGTGACCACTAATATCTTTTCTTCACTGACTGCATATGCATCTGTACTTAATCCTCGCTGAAAGCAATTACTTGCACCACTACCAAATTACTCACAGTGATCACAAATGACTACTGGTTTTACTACTAGTATCCATGATACTTAGTCGTGAGCATGGTAATAATTTTACTGAATTAAGTACAGAATCATTTCACCTGTTTACAGGGCATTATAAAAATCAATAATAAACATTGATGAATATAAGGAAAATGTATTGGTTGAGAAAGCTATCCCTCCTTTACGATCAACAAAATGAATATTAATAATAAAATATATAAATATTGGGTGAGGTTAGTGCCCTTGATCATGGTCATTTGACCTTATATGGCCTTTGCTTTCCTGTCATATGAAGGAATTCATTTCTGAGGTGGGGACACCATTAAGGCGAATTCCATTATCCCCAGATTGTAGGATGATACGTGAGAATGATGAGGGTGGAAAGCAGAGGGAACCTACAGTTTAACGTGGGTTCCGAACCACGGTGTGGGCCTTGCATACCACACATTCACTAAGCGTGAAAGCACACACTTTGCCAGAGGTGAAGGAAGGGTTTGGTAATCAAACAAATCTGTGCCGTAACCGGGATTTGAACCCTTGGACCCTAACACAGAAGTCTGACACCTTACCCCTAGACCACTAGTTCACCAAATATTAAGATATAATGAATACAATTTTTAAAGATAACGCTTGACAAGAGATTGTAGAGCAGCATAAAGTGATAGTGTGGGCACAAAACATTATCATAAAGATGTATAATCTTTATTAAACCCGTGTAGAAAGTTCCCAATTATTTCCTTAACAGGCAGATTTAATGCACCCAAAATCTATTGTCATTCTTTTTTATAATTCTTTGTATGTAAAATACATAGTAAGGGCTTCCTTTTCGTCGGAACTGTCCGTTTGGACAGATTAATGCTACCCATCTATTTCGATACAGTGCGTGGTGCAAATACCTGATTGACCAGAGCCGATCTGATCCGGTGAGCGATAGTTTTAAGGCGTTACACTCTCAATATAATGGACTGATAGGGACATAAATACCCGGAGGGTGTACTGATGACCATGCTCTTAAATGATTTTCCACTCTCTCTCTCTCTCTTCTTGTAATTCCGGGTGGTTTTCCTATAAGATATACCTTTATCATCTCTTTCCGTTTAATGTAAAAATACGAATAGCTTGAACGGAAAAGAAAATGGTTTGAAAGTAAGTCTAGATAATTAAAAAGTAAAAACCTTAATCAGTGGGCATATGTGCTGAATTTTTGGATCAATTAGTTTAGTTAGTTGGTCATGGAAGGTCAAGTTTAGATCTCGGC
>CABFOV010001734.1:34260-67242 GCA_902141375.1 Timema poppense | reverse complement strand
GGCTGAGTGAACAAAATGTGTTTTCTTTAAAACAGTTTCTTTGATACCTTCCAAGAAAATGCGGGTACCTTTACAATAAATTTTAACTTCCTTATCTATTCTTTATTTGCCTAATTAAATTACTTACATCTCATAAAGATGGAAAAAAACACCACAATAATATAATTAATTATATTGGTATGATTATTTAATCTGAATTGATTCTATCCATCAAAAGTGAAAGCTGCATGGAAATTTGATGACTTACACCCACTCAAATCTTTTTTTCGTAACTCAATGAGTCTAAACAGAGTCCCTTAAGTATTGTGGTCAACATCCTTAATGAACCACTCAACCCGAGCACAGAGTAACACTCATCGGTACTTATATTATACATTCTAAGGTTTGCGTCAAATTAGAAGAGTGATTAAAACGAAGTGTTAGGTACAACTTGAAACAACCCCACAAAGTTTTTTTTTTTGTATTTCTAACTTTGGTAGTCTCGTCTAGATCTTTTTGTCTGTCTCGTTTCAAGTTACAAAGCCTCTTTTCGAGATCACTGCTAAACCTTTTTCTCTTCCCTTTCACCTCTTAAAAAAATAACTTTCTAAAGCTCCGTCTGGTAGCTTCAAACTTCTCTCGTGTTTTAGAAGGGTCGAATTAAAGTGAAGGGTTAGAATTAAACCAAAAAAACGTAGAAGTGGAGGGCGCGAGCTACCCCTGTTACGTTGTTTACATAGCTACGGAGTATTTATTACTAGGCTCACTGGTTCACACGTTACGTTTACCTTCTGGCTAGGGAACTGACGTTTGAAAATCATTAGACAGCAATAGCTACTTCTAAAAATAAATAGTACGATAAAGTCACACACTATTTTCCATTTAGTCTATTAAAGTTTGATAAATTTATTTAAAATATTAGTCAACACTAAATTAGCTTCAAGTGATTTTTTTAAATTAATCATGTAAAAATATAGATAGCTATTTTGAACAAAAATGTTAGAGCCATTTCATAAAAAAAAAATATTAAAAAAATATTTTCAAGCTAACGTTTGGAAAATGTTACCTTGTAAACCCAGTATTCAGTGCTGTTTATCATGTCAAACTCTCATCATAATATATATATATATATATAAGTTGGAAATGTATATTTATTTGATTTGTTCGTACGCCCTAATATCAATAGTATCAAGAAATAATTGAAACTCTATAATCCAAAGATCCAAGTTGAGGGAGGTGGATTTTAAAGAACTTGTAAAGCAACCCCTTAAAGAAAGATTGGTAAATAATTTGGAAAAAAAATCTAACATATTACAGCCTGTGAGGATCCAAGTTTGGAGGTAGCCATGCTAACCACTCGCCTATATATGTTGGTGAGAACTCTGATTACAGTCCTGCAAACAGTCGGCAATACCTTGCTTGGTAAGGTGATCTATGTCAGAGAATAATGTTGGCTTGAAAATATCTGGCGTCTCTTCACCCTGTAATTCATCTGCGAGGGTGAAGGGGTTAGTGGGTGGAGTGGGTGGCTCTCCTGGATCTTCAGAAGATTTGCAGGGGTGAAGCGTCGCGTTGTGCAGAAGGGATGGACGGGTATCGAGTGTACAGACGCCGTATTACAACCCTCCTCTTGTAGTAGCTTTCATCTCCCCCTCTTGTTGTAGCCCTTACAAACACTCTCCTTACCCCCTTTTCTCATCTGGCACCCCAACCGAGTTAGTAGGGGGTGTCATCACGTTGAAGAGATTCGGTGGCAGCCAAGTGCTTGTGTAGCATTTAGTGATGGCCGACGAGAAAAAAAAGTAAAGAAAATAAATACAATATATTTTTGTTTTGCCTTAATATAGACGTGTTAAACTCTTTTGATCATAAGGGATGCAATGATACCGAGGGAAACCACCTTTAAAAATGTACAGTGTAGTTCCCTACTTCAGTAAAAATTACTCAAAACTAGTACCTATATTTTTATACAAATATAAAATAAAGATATAAAATAATAAGACCCAACCTCTATTTTTCCCTGAGAGATATTTCAGTGTTGATCAAGCTATCTTTAGAGATTTGACTACCTGTGAAAAGTTTTGAATCTGATGTAATCTATGTGACAAGGTGTACCCTTTCCAAATGGTGTATTTCTGTAAGTTTTTATTGTACAATTTCAGGGTTTTATGGTGGCTTATTACTTTATGAATCCCGCCAACTTTGGTGACATATTCTTAATGTTACACTTTGAGGGTTTTATGGTGATTATGTTGCCATGCGATGGTGCCATCCCATTAGGCAGCGTAGTTCTCAAGTAACATTTGGTGTTTGCAGGTGGTAATTACCATTAATTAATATATAATGTTGTAGAGCTATAATTCTAAGCAGTGGCGGCTCGTGTATAGGCACTGCGGAACTGCAGCAACCCCTATTTCCACTTGATATTATCGATAGCATTTCATATAATGGGTTATTTTTTCTTTAATTCTTTCTTTATTTTTGTAGTACAATATATATTTCTTAAGCTTAATGTCAGTACTTCAGTAGCCATCCTCCAGTTTATGAAAAATATACAAAAATATTTGTAAGGAACTGTGCGCTTCACAGTGCCAGCGACGTGGTGTTTGACTGTTGTGCACATAGGAGGAGGTGGGACTGCCAGGTAGAACGAGCACTGTTTCTCTCGCAGTGTTGGCTCTATCGTGATGGTGGAAGGAAGGTTTTTATTACTCAGCGTGCGTTGTGCTTAAAAACCGTGTACCATATTCTTGAATGTGATAAACTGTAGAATTATATTACTATTCTGCTTCCAGCTATTCTATTTTATTCTTTTTTTTTTATTTAACAGAACACTTTAACCATTCCCTTGTATCCCCGAGAANTTCTATTTTATTCTTTTTTTTTTTATTTAACAGAACACTTTAACCATTCCCTTGTATCCCCGAGAAATAAGTTCTGTGACTGTAAGTGAACTTCAACAGCTTAAGTTTTCACACCTATCTCTCCATAAGAAAGTTACAGTTAAGAAAAGAAGTCGTTCAACACCTGATATTCTAATATCTCAGCCAGGCAAAAGAAACGTCAAGAAATATATCCGTAGCTTTAATTTTGAATGGTACAAACGAAAAAGATGGCTTTGCGGCTGTAAAGTAAAAAATGCACTGTTTTGCTTCTTGTGCTAGCAGCACCCCCACTAATTTTAGCTTCGAACCGCTACTAAATTTCTAAGATACAATAATTATTATAGGAGGAGTTAATGTTTGATTAGTTGATTAAATAAAATAATTAAAATAGGATATGAACACCGATTACTTTATAATAAACATATTAGTAAATATGTTGTTGTGTTATCTGATAACATAATCATGTATTATATAATTGAGGGAAAAGTCGACATGTCTGCATATGTTAAGAGCGTAAAGTATACTCGAAGTTAAAATGTGATTGAAATGTCCTACGTGGGTCGCCCGTCTTACCATCGTGAGATTTCCTCAGATACTGGGGCCAGTTATCTATAAAGACGTACCTCAAAGAATATTCCTTTATGCTTCTAGAAAGTACGGTACCACAGCCTTCTATTGTCAACCCTTCCTTACTTCCGAAGAAGACTTCACAATGTCTAGAGTCCGAGAGAGATTGTATGTAGTGTTTTGCAATAGTTTGAAATCTTACAGCCCGGAAAGAAGAATAGCATAATATTTAATTTTGGATCTCTTGAAGATCTGGTTCGATGGCCGCGTTGTTAAAAACGTCACACTTGTGTTTAACTAGACCACTAATGACAGGAAGTTCGGGGCTCAAACATGGTCGGATGTACTGAGGGTGATTATTCCAAAATGATTTTCCACGCTCCCTCTACGAAAATTAGGATACACTTTCTATTAATTCAACCTCCCTCATCCCTAACTCACTAGCGTAAATAGTATATTTGCGTATAGCCTGAATAGGTAGTAGGATGCAGTCTTTAAAAAAATAATTAACGTATTATATTTACTATAAATGATTTTTGTATATGGGATGGATAAAATTATTTTTTATAGTTTCATGTCAAGTTTAATAACAAAGCGGTAAGGTCACATTGCTTGTTGATTCGTCATAGTGTACGTTCATAAGCATGGGTTGGACAATGGACAGCAAGTTTGACTTAAAAAAAAGCACGGATACACCAGCACTTGATATACGGACCAAATCAATCTAGTAGTTTAATTTAGGTCAGAATAAGTACTACTAGCTGAGTTAGGAGTCTCGGATTATGCATATAGTTTATTTAAATGGGTTTCATACTCACAATTTGCAAATACAAATGTTTATTTTAAAGAACGTCATTTAGATTTAAATTATTATGTTTTATAGTTATTTTTGTGAAAGTATAATATCTAAAACAATTTATTTTTCATTTTAATCAAATTGGTTACATTAATAGTTAAAGTAATGAACATTTTAACGAAACTACATGTTAAAAATATTAACCAAAGTATTATTCTAATTTATATCATAGAATTTCCCAAAACAATTATAAAACGTAGCACTCTTTCCACCCATTTTTTACCTCCTTTTAATTTTATCGTTTGTTCAAAGATGTGTGCATTTAACACGCACTGTCTAGCTGGGTTAGACCATTCTTTCGAATATAAATAGTAAACCTGAGACCCACATCAGTGAGCACGGGGAATAAACACTAATCTGATATAGTATAGTTCATCGGTAATGGGAGTTTGGAGCTCGAATCCTTACTAAGGGTGAATTTTTAAATATCTTTCCATTCTTATACCAGGTAAATTTGGGTAAATTTATTTATAATTTAATCTAACAAGCGTTATTAAAATGGGCATACCAAATGGTTAGTAAGATGCGTCGTGGGAAAATAAAACAAAGCTTAGAAAACAAAACAAGGAGAAGAGAACGTAAAATGTTTGCTAATTTGAGAAGAGAAAACAACACTCAAATAAGATAAAACTTTGAACAAGAGTAATTGATGGTACCGAGATAATTGGTACTTAATTCATCTCAAACCGGGCAAGGCATGTATTAGACAAGATACACTAAATTGACAAATTACATCGAGAGGGTCGTGGGTGGGGAGGGGACCAGAGAGAGAGCAATGAGCCATAAAGATGTTTGGTAATGGCCGGTCTGTTAGGTAAAGCCTGTGGTGAAACCCCTCTGATTAGTTCCCGACCCCACCACCCACAATCCACATACTGTACTTTACACCCTTTCTTATACGAAGATATAGCCAGGATCATTACCAGGACATCAATAGCGCTAATGGACCCGGTATTTTGGGTAACATTTGGATGTGGCTTTTGAGGAGGGAGGAAGGTCATTTAACGACCCCTCAACCCCGGCCCGAATGTCCCAACACGTGTTGGTCAGCGGGGATAGTGTTTGGTGTAAAGAGGGTATAAATGATTCACACTTGTATAAACCTAGATAAAATGGAGGAAACGAGTTAATAAGCACTGTGTTTTTTTAAGGACGTTGTATACCTGTGACGTCATGGAAAATCGAGTTAGGATTTACCATGTATATTTATTTTAGTTTCAATTGATTGGTTTTAAGGATATACCATTGAAACAAAAGCCATAAATTTTGAAATAATTATAAATATAATCTTACATTGTCCCATTATTATGTTTTATCTTTAAGTAGCTTTTTGTAAAGGCATATATTTTTTAATCGTCCACAGATTAATTTATATGGTTTATTAGTGAAAATGTCCAGTAGTAATTTTCCTACCTAGATGTAGATTTAAAAAAAAAAGCTCATGAAAGCATTTATGTCCATCTAGAATATGAAACAATAAAAAGGCGGATTTGAAAATGCAAGTTAATATTGTCCAGGTGCTAGCAGCAGAGTGAGTATTTATACACTTAGGTGGAAGTGGGTAAGTGTGATCAGCATGTAATCTAGAAGCCTCAACAAGGTTAAATTAGTTTATTCGTTCTCTATTTTTATTTAATACATTGGCTTCAAACAAAGTGTGATAGTGCTTAAGGAGCTTAGGTGAGTGAATTTAAGATGCAACCCTCTTCGCAAAATAGCTTTGAAATCTCCAAATAAGCAACGTCATTAAGAAAGGGATGGTAGAGTCAGATTCAGTTAAGTGTAAACTTATTTGACAGTTAAAAATTTTACTATACGTCAATTTATGTGGTTTTCACCTGATACCTTTTATATATAATATTAATATTTTAAAAAATTGGCCGGCAAGTCCTTGCGAAACTTTCGAACATTCAACCTTCCCCCTCTTCACCCCCCCCCTTCCAAAAAAAGATATAGTATTTTGTTGGGTTGTTGGAATTAAATACTCAGCGAAGTGTATACACAAAATAGCAAAGAGAGTTTATTAATATGAACGTTTTTACAATACTTGATGTCAGAATGTCAGATGTCTTGAATTTAGATTATTTTTTACCCTAAATTTTAAACAAACAATACATTTTAACGTAAACTGAATATAATATATCAGAAGTCGGTTAAAATCCTATCCACTGATACCATATTCATTGCTGTAGACTTTGTATTGGTTGAGAAAAAGGGATGGTGACAATAGAAATAATATGTAGGCTTGACCAAACATAGCAAGGTCCTGGCTAAACTCAACCGTTTGGCAATTAGTGTGTTTGCTCAGAATTTGTTGCCAAATTCGTAGACTAACTTTAAACAAGTTTTGGCAGAAGCATTCTTTGAGTATAGATCTAAAGACATTAGAAGAATAGTTGTTTAATCTGGTTATTCATTTCAATATGGTAGTCTTATAAAATGTGTATAATTTAATGGCTTATCCAAAGTGATATGAATTTAAAATTATAAACACTCTCTCGAGCTCTTTAATATTTTATCTTGAAATCCAAAGATAAATTTTAAGACTGAAGTAACAATAAGAACATGACATAGTTCTTAGCATGATGCACTTAGCTTTTTTCTTCTATACGTAATAGCTTTTCGTTAAAAATAAATGAGACGGAGCTACGCACGGACTTTCTCACTCTATTGTTTAGAAATGGAGGTATTTACTCAAAACTCGTAATATATGTGAAACGAAATAATATACATTAGCTAACCCAAGCATAAAATGCACTATATTCATTTAAAACATTTTTTGAGTCCCGGTTTTAAATTTTACAATTATATTTTTAAGGAATTAATTTCCTCATTTGTATGTTTGAACCAATAAAAAAGATCAATACTGGGTCTACAAGGGTCAACACTTTGTATTAAAATTTCAACCTCCAGTTAAAATTTTCAACATTTTATTAGGTGTTGCAAATATACATGCCATCGCATTGCTATTAAATGCCTCATATATAAATTTTGACCAATAAAAAAATTAAATATTGAGTCTAAAATGAAGATAGATCATGGTTGTACAAACATTCCTTCCTCATAGGAGGTTTAAGGAAAAACAACATAATCTTTTTGAAAGACTCACTTATATTGAATTACTCTATGGCTTTGGAAAATTATTGCGTTAAAATTTAAGTAATATCTCTTTACAACTAAAGCTTATATAATTGTATTAATATATTCGCCAATATCTCAGAAACTGTTGGTTTTATAAAAATATATTTCTTATAAAAGTTTTTTATTTTTAATATAACTACAATTTTGCAATAATAAGTTATTTAGTATCTCAAATAGTTGAGAATATAAGGAAGTTTCTGCTTTTGTAAAGTACCCTAAGAGTCATTTTAATGGGAAAATGAAAATCGCCAGTTAATTTATAATCTGAATCAACGCCTAGATACGAATTTTAATCAAAATCTTTAAGCCAACTTAGAGAAAAATGATTTTTTCTCATTTATTCCTCTATTAAACTCTTTATTTTAAGTTTAAACAGACACGCAGACAGACGGCATTGCAAAGACCACTATTTAGGGTTCGGGGGGTCTTGAGACGTCAACATTCATCAACATTTCAGGTTAGATTTTCTTTTGCGTTCGCAATACTTTTACCTTTTGTGTCCTAAAAGTTTATATATATATATATGCGTATAGCTTTAAAGTTATTAGTTTTATAAAAATATGCTTCAATTAAAATATCTGTATTATAAATAGGTCTACATATTTGTAATGCTCAATAAGTTCATTTCTCAAATAGTTTCAGATATATGATAAAAATGATAATTTACTCATCAAACTGGAGCCCTTAAATTCCTTTTGCCAAAATATCGAGAGTAGCCATTTTGTTTGTAATATTTATACATGTTTAGAAATGAAATTCAATCAAAATTTTTAGAGCAAATTTTGAGAAAATCGTTCTTTTCTCTTTTTGCTCTTCAGTAAGCTACCCTTAATTTTAGGTTTAGATATCCAACTCCAAAAGCCCCTCAGGATAACCCTAAGAGAACCCTAGATACCAAGTTTTATTCCAATCGGTAAAATAGTTTAGGCTCTAGCCAGTGGTACAGACAGACAAACAGAAATTAAAAAACCACTTTTTCGGATTTGGAGTATCATGAAACGTCTAGAATCATCAAAATCTCGAGTTAGGTTTTTTTTGACGATCACAATACTTTATCTACCTGTTAGATAGCGAGAAAGTGAAAATTGTAGTTGTGTTATCTTAATTGAAACAATTCTTTTAATTCCATATAAATAAAATAGATAATATGTATTTATGTGTTTGGTATTTGTTCAGCTATTCCAAATAGACTTTATTTATTTGCACTGTCTATACCCTACCTGATCCATTCAATCTCTACCATTCTGATCTTAAGCGTCTCGTAAGCATTTTAGAGAAATTATTTATTTTCGTTAGAGTTTACTAACTTAAAAACAGGGTTTACTATTCACTGAGCTATTAGTACTAATCATACAGTAGAATAATATGATTTCTAACAATAGAAAAATAAAGGTTATTATTTTTAAAATATTATTTATTCTCTTGTTGTTGAATATTATTATAGTTGACGAGCAATTTTTAAATATACAGCTTTGTTGTAGGTTAAACTAGTCGCACAAGAAGGAAGAACAAAGCAAACCACAAACAAAGATTTTTAGAAATACGTACATGATAATTAACTTAAATCACACAGCTATCCCGAGATTTGCAGTTAACCTTTTTCAAAGCCTGTATGTATCGTGATAGTTACTTTGTACATTTTAGTTCCAGAGTGTGGGCTATCTACGAATCACCCTAATTAATTCTTTGACTAGAATTGTAAATTCATAAAACGTTAATTTATTATTTATTGAAAGGGCGTTCTTTCAAATACTCAACTAGTCATTTGCAACCAGTTATTTGCGATCGTACCAGGAGCCAAACCCGGGATTCTTAGCAAGCAGACATCTCTAGCTTTTGAATTTTAATGTGTTTGAGCTCTATCTCTTTGATATCACATAGACGGGAGTTAAGATTCTTTTAAATCCTCATTAAAACATCTAAATATAATCCGTCTGGAGATCGAGTGTATTGTGTATAAGCCTTTGAACAAACAAAAAAAAAAGAGGAAAAAATGTTTATATATATAAGGTTAAATAATTTCTCTGAAAAGGTTTTTCATTTAATGAATAGTGATTGAATTTCTTATAATTATTATTTATGAATAGTGATTACATGCGTTTTATTTATAATCAATGTCATAACCAATGATCTATGATTAAATGCATAATCGATCAATGAGAAATGAATGAATGTGGTATAAGTATGATGTGTCTATAACAAAATACCAAATATATAGGTAACAATCTATAAGGAATGAACGAGTGTTCTAAAAGTATGATATATCTATAATATATTATGATATATAGTCTGATCTATGAAATAAGATATGTCTTATAGGTATGATGTATGATTGGTTATTAAATGTAGCTCAAATGTATTCATAATTTAACTGCTCCATCAGACTTGTTGGAAGATACATTGAATTAGGCCTATTAAAATGTTAAATTTCATAAATATTAATTTTAATATTGGGATTATCATGGAAAGTGTGGAAATTGGATAGTTTTAGATGGGTTATCTGAAAAATAATCATAATAAAATTAGTTTTAAATGTCACTGTTTTTATTTAAAATAAATATTTTAATTTTAATTTTTTTAATTTAACCTTTAACAAAGAACGATATGCTTACAGGCACATATTCTTGTTTTGAATTTCGTATGAAAATAGCTTTATTGTGTGTCATAGTTTGACATGTACAGTACAAAAAATATTAAAACGAAACAAAAAATATTATTTTCTCCCTCAAACCTCTGACCTAACCCCTCACCACCTTCTCCTTGTTGAAAACTATAACAAATGTCCTGAAAAATCTATACGAACACATTTACAATGGAGCATGCGATGACTTCATGTAAATTTGGGCGGCGCAACCAGCATCCATCATTTCAAAAGCAATTTTTTTCTTATTGTTAGAAATACATTTTATAGAAAAAAAGGTTTGTGTCCTTCCCATAAGCTGCTCTCATGCTTTACAAGCTATGTCCCGCATTTCTCATCAATTTTCAAAACTCATTCACTCGAATGGCTCTGAATTTAAGGGTAATTCTTCTTTTTCGCCTCGTAAAAAGAGTAAAAGCATGTACAATAAAGCTTGATTCACACGGTCGCAGTTTATAGAAAGCATATCCACCTCGGTGGCCTCGTGGACTAAGGCGTTACACAATAGACTAGACGGCCAATGACAAAGGAGATACGTGTTAATTCTTGGTCGGGTGTACTGATGCTGGTTTTTCCACTCTCCCTCCATGAAAATGCGGGTATAATTAATTTAAACTCAACCTTATTATTATTTATTTTTTTATTTAGCACCACGACTTACTACCCGTTTGGGTTATATGCTTAGTGCTGTTGCACACGTACCGATAGTATCGGTGTCGGCGCCGATATCGTTGTTAGCACCGATACCAGCATGGGTTGTTACACACACAACGTCAATATCGCTATCGTTGCTTGAGAGGCATAGGCAGTTTTGTGGATGGTGGCGAGCAAACAACATGGCTCCCTGCTCTGAGCACTAGTATCGGGGTATTTATCTAGGGGGCCGCCGACAAGGTTCCGACAAGTCGTTAGACATCACGGTAAGGCTGTCGTGTCGGCATCGTGTGCAACAGGACCATAAGATTTCATGGAATCTCACCGACACCGATAATATCAGTACGTGTGCAACAGCAATAAAGTACTAATAACGCTAATTGATTAGGAATTGGGTAAGTTGAATTTAGAGGAAGTGAACCCGCATTAGTGTGGAGGGAGAGTGGAAAACCATTTAGGGAAAACTACCCCCAGTTAACCCGACTGAGATTCGAACCTCGAGCTCACTATCCTCAGCAGTCGAGCTCAACACGACTAGAGCGTTAGCTAGCTACGCATATCTGTTACATAGATGTATAACCTGAACTTATAGTAAGACGTGGTGCTTAAAAAAACAGAGAGAATCATCTTCTTGAGTGATGCAGTAACTCATAGCTTTTGGAAATATCAGTGAGTCAACATACTCTGCAACCCAAACTAAAAACATATAATATTTATCATGGTTGGTTTTCGATTAGATAAGCATATATTCAAGGATAGTGCACCTAGGGAGGTGGGGAAGGGGTTTAATTTATGTTTTGGTTCTGTCCCCACGACACAGCACAGCACGGATCGACACACGTTATTTACATTTAATATGTTTGTTTTAGATCATTTCAACGAGCTAGACTTGGAAGTTTACTTCTTGAGGCGGGAACACTCGAGGTGGCAATTGGAGAAACACTCATGATCATACCAGCAACAAGATCGGACGTGGGATAAACACGTTAATACCAGCAACCAGATCAGATGTGTGATAAACACTCGCGAGCTAGACTAAACGAACATGTGATCAACACTCTCGATCATACCAGAAACCGTATCGGATGTGTGATAAACACTCGCGAGCTAGAATAAACGAACATGTGATCAACACTCTCGATCATACCAGAAACCGTATCGGACGTGTGATAAAAACTCGCGAGTTAGACAAAACGAACATGTGATCAACACTCTCGATCATACCAGAAACCATATCGGGTGTGTGATAAACACTTGAGAGCTAGAATAAACGAACATGGGATCAACTCTCTCGATCATACCAGAAACCGTATCGGACGTGTGATAAACACTCGCGAGCTAGACAAAAAGAACATGTGATCAACACTCTCGATCATACCAGAAACCATATCGGGTGTGTGATAAACACTTGAGAGCTAGAATAAACGAACATGGGATCAACTCTCTCGATCATACCAGAAACCGTATCGGACGTGTGATAAACACTCGCGAGCTAGACAAAAAGAACATGTGATCAACACTCTCGATCATACCAGAAACCATATCGGGTGTGTGATAAACACTTGAGAGCTAGAATAAAAGAACATGGGATCAACTCTCTCGATCATACCAGAAACCGTATCGGACGTGTGATAAACACTCGCGAGCTAGACAAAAAGAACATGTGATCAACACTCTCGATCATACCAGAAACCGTATCGGAAGTGTGATACACATTCGGGCAGCCAAAGGTATGGAGATGAACTGGTCACTCAAGCTCAACATTCATTATTAATATTTATCCTTTAAATGTTAAATTGTTAAATAAGTTAACCCTAGTTATTAATATGTGTTCTTCAAATTTAAACAAACCCTCTTTAATCGTTGGTAGGAAACCGTAAAGCTACCTCACGCATGAACACACATATAAATTTAACACTGACCGCTGAGCTGTAACTGAAGCACATGAATCCAGGGCGATCAGGTCGTTTGCTAAACCGGTCAGGATGAGAACCTTGGCAGTCCACGGCTGATATGAATGCTGTTGGACCCTGTTGGTCTATATTGTATTAGAACAGAGTGTATCTACATTTTGTTAAACCTGACAAAAGAGCGCAGGTCATACATGAGAGATTCCTTCGTCGAAGCGTTCCATGAAAGCTTGCTTGGTACTCCCACCACCCATTTATGGGAATGGCTATTAATTAATTATAAGCTTACACAGGACTAATGTAAACCTCTGTTTCATCTGCGTTTCCCATGTACTACTGGAAGGAGACGGGTCAACAGAAATATTTTACAACTGGATTTAATTAATTAATGTGGGTTCGATCCTCGCCTATGATCAGATGGTTTAAGGCATAAGGCTTGCAATAGACTAATTTACTGGTAACGAGGAGGTCAAGTTTTGACTCCGATCTAGGTGCATTTGAGGTAGTTTTTCCTTCCCCGTTTACGATAATTTTAATGCATGCCATTTAAGCTAACGTGACCTATCTTTTCTGAGAATTTTTGGGGACATCCATTCAAAAATCCCTGGTTGGAGCCCGAGAATGTTTATTTTAGCACCACATCTTACTACCTGTTCAGGTTGTACGCATATATACTAATTACGCTAATCAGTTGGGGATGATTAAGGTTGAATTCAGAATAAGTCAACCCATATTTGCTTGGAGGAAGAGTGGAAAACATATTTGGAAAAACCTCTGTACACCCAACTGGGATTCAAACTCGGATCTCCCTGTCATCGTCAGTCTGGTCTAACGCGAGAGTGACGCCTAATACCAAACAGCCACCGAAGCAGGTTAAAGAGAATATAGTTGATATTTAAATAGTTCATAATACACACTCTGCTAATTTGTTTTATATATGTGTCAATGGACAGTACCAATAAATTATATATGAAATATTAAGACATAATTAAAGTGATAGGATAATGTACAATAAAGTAAGTAATTAGCCTACGTACTGAAATTATTAATGTAAGTGTAAGACATAAGTAGTTCTGTGAGAAATAGACCTCACTCCCTTAATGTTCTTATCGCTAATACAGTTTTGAGATTTCTCTTTGTACTTTAATTTGAAATGGCTCTTGCAATCTCTCTTTGGATTAGAGGTGAATAATTTTCCTTTCGGATAAAGTTATACATAAAACAAACCAGTAATATCCTGGCCGAATTTTAGATTAGCGTATCTCATAACACACATCCTAACAGACAGACAAACAGAGAGACAAAATGCCAAATGGTCATGTTAAAATATAGCCTTGTAGTGCTCGGTCAATTATTTTGTCATAACCTTAAATGTTTTGAAGAAGTGGTTCTTGCGATGGCATAGTACATTTTTTAGAATTTATTTTATTTCAAATTTATTTAACAAATTATTGGGCACAAAATCGAGGACTAAATCAGTCCGGCATATAAATATTATTTCTTGGATGTGAGAAGAATGGTCTTCCTACAATATATACGCTGTATTTCTTATTCATCCCACTTTTATTAAATCGTTAGTAGCCCTTTTGTTCAACGTAAATTAATATATATAAATATATGTAGAAATTATAGGTTTTTAACATGGCAAAATACTAATACATGATTGCTCGGGCAGGTAAAACCGGAACTATTTAGAAAAATGAAGGATTTTTTTGCTGTCAGGTAAAACTGGTGTCAGGGATTTTTTTTTTAAACTGGAAAACAATCCAGGAATTTATTTATGGTACAAAAAATGTAATAATTTCTCACCTAAATCGAGAGTTGTTGTTTCTTTGTGATTTGCATTACATAGATTTTTATGTCATTCTTAGCTAGAATTGGTTGTTTAAAAGTATTTTTTTATATAGTACATTTACCCAGTGATATTTATAGGCCTAATACCTTAAAATATCCAACACTGGAAAATATCTCATACTTGAAATATAATAAAGTTGTTTGCATATGAAGCATAATTTAATTTGGTTATGATAACGTATTAAAATGAATATTAAAACTGTTTATACAATTTTCTTTTTATAAATCTTGCGCTGAAACAATAATTGTGTATACGTCAATGATCTATTTATAAGTCTACACCATATATATATATATATATATATATATGTGTGTGTGTAATTAGGCCGAGCTAATTTAAATTAGCCCACACAATTAATTATTTAATCATTTCAAACTCCGACTATGTAAACACTGACTCTACAAGAACAGAGGATGAGATTGGACTTATCATGGCCTAGCCGATGCAGTGGTTGTTTTGTTTTATCGTCACTAATGAGACACATTTAACTCTACTGGAATAGTAGCTCATGGAAAAATAATGTAATAAATTATTTCTTGTCTTGGTTCTCCCATCAACTGTTCTTCGTGCACCCTGTCGCCCCAAGACGTGATTGGTTGACCCCTCCCTCCTTTTTTTTCTCCTATCCTAGTCAGGTGTCAATCAGGGAGCCTATTAAACATGATGTATCGTCTCAAATAGACACAAAACTATATTCATTTCTCAGCAGAAAATATTAAATAACTTTGTCTGTCTTTCCTCGTGTAAGCTACTAGCGACAAGAGATTTCAGACCAGGACGCTATGTAATCGAACTCAGCCGTGGTCAGGATCAGTGCCGGGTAGCATCCCACCACTTGGAGGAGACTTAACTTGAGTACTACGCAGTCTGTCTACTAGACTTGTAAGTATTACAATCTCTTTTGGGAATTATAGGATTATTTCTACCAGTCACTATTTGTTAGTGATTAGTTTACCCTAGCCAAGGAATTGGCTTTGTTTTGGATATGTAGTAATTCATCGCTTATCGTCTCAGTTGCATATATATTTATTGTTTATATTGTAATTGTTATTTATTGGTTCTTTAGGTCTAGGAATGCCTATAGTTAGACTGAGGGGCATTTGGTTCCCTCCGAACAAAATTTGTTTGTTATGGCTCAGTGTACCTTTAATGTATAGTTAGGGCCAGTTTCATAGTCAAATTTAGTACGACTCAAGTGCGGCGCTACACTAAATACAAGACGACACCTACATTAAACTAGAATGGAATGAGCCGTTCTCGCATAGGAAACTGGCCCATTCCATTCTGGTTTAGGTAGGTGAACTTAGTGTAGCGCCGCACTTGAGGCGTACTAAATTTGACTATGAAATTGGCCCTTAGATCTGTTTGACTTAGTACCGCTCACGATTCGACTTGTGCTTTTAAGATAAAGGGCAAGTTTCATAGTCAAATTTAGTACGCCTCAAGTGCGGCGCTACACTAAATATATGACGATACCTACCTAAACCAGAATGGAATGGGCCAGTTTCCTATGCGAGAACGGCCCATTCCATTCGAGTTTAAGTAGGTGTCGTCTTGTATTTAGTGTAGCGCCACACTTGAGTCGTACTAAATTTGACTATGAAACTGGCCCAAACTATTGTATGCATATTGTGTGAACTCAGTTAACTAATTTTTGATACCACTTTAATGACTTAGCCATTAATTAATAGTCTCCTAACGACTTTTAGCTTTTCTTGTTGTGTACAAAGCCTAAGCACTCCAATGCAGAATTTTTCTAGAAAGGAACTTTCAGTCTTCGTTTACTGGGAGAACGTTAGCACCCTATATATTATAAGTTAGCCATTACTAATTAATGGCCTAATTAAGCCTTTTGCCTCAGTCTATTGCCTTGTGTTCTTTATGTTTATTATAATTATCTTTTCTTTGCCTGATTTCCGGATATGCCCCTGCTTGGCAGCTGTAGACACTAAAACTTGTCTGTATTTCTAACCACTTAGACTGGATCCTTAAGATGCTTCGAAAGAACGCATCCGCGTTCTATTGTATACATTTCTGTCAAGTTTTGGTAATGAGGGCATTTCTAAGAAGTTATGATTATGTCAGTTCTGTCTAATTATCCCTTGTATATGGGAAATTGTTGGCTGCTCCTACCTGTGGTCTTGACGTTCACGCAGTATACAAACTCATATGGGCTAGTAACTTTACGAAGGTAGCAGTCTAGTTAGCAAGATGTAAAGCTATATGAGTTTTCATTCGAATTAATAGAATGGAATATAGTTATATTGTGACACTATACTTACAACCTATGCCCTTTATAAGTATTAAGCTAAATAATTTGAGCTATAGCTGCCAGTTTGAAAGCTTTTGAAACTTTGGAAGCTACCTAGTCTCCCTTGTTGTAGCTTTTCATTACTCCTTGCTGATCTACTTATGATTATTATATTGATTCTGATTTTATCTCATAAAGCTCTATTGATATGTATTAACTTAACAAGGAGGGTAATCACCAGCCGGATATATAGTAAATCAAAACTACCTTCTCAACTACATAATATATGTATTGTATTTTGTCGTATAGTTAAGAGAATACACCACGGCACCCTCTAATGGGTATCTATATTTATATGTAACCAACAGACTATTAAATATATAATTGTTTGCCATATACTTACTCTTTCAATCATATGTCAACCCTCCCTCCCCCGACAGAGGATACATAGTTTTTTTTATATATATATATATATATATATATAACCCTCCCTCCCCCTACAGAGGATACATAGTTATATATATATATATATTTATATAGGGTATATATATATATACCCTATAATTATATATATTTTTTATTACATTTGAAAAGTTTTTATATGGCAATTTTTTTCACACCAGTTCCATTTGACTCTTCGTGACAAAAACTGGTGTCAGTTTCGTGACTGTCCCTTTCCTCTGTAAAATACCCCTCAACCTATAATCTAAGCCTAACCCCCCCCCTCCGCCCCCTACCAGCTACCAGCAGATGTTTCCAGCAAGTTGAAACACCCCACCAATAAAGACCATCCATCTCTGCTAGAGCCCCCTCATACCTCCTAAACAGCACCCCAAACTCCCTCCCAACAGTCGGCTACCTCGCTTATTGCCAACACCACAGCATTAAAAAAAAACGGGATATCTTCTGGTAGCTGTACGAAAAAGTGGGAAGGAGGGAGGAAGGCGGTAGGGGTGGATTTGTCCGACCAGTTGAATGAAGACCGTAATTCAAAAGGATGCCCAACCCCACTGCCTCTAATAGCTTCTTCTTCTTTAGAAGGTCTTTAACATTGTTCATAAGAGGATTGAAAGTTGAGAGACATCCCCTGACTATTCGGGTTGAGATAGTTTACGCAAGAGTAGGCTTTTATATGGCGCTAGAAGTAAGTTAATTTAAAGCTGGTGACAAAAAAATTTGAAACATTTTATTAAGATATGAAAATGTTATATTATTCTTGAATACATACTTAAGTCACTTTTAATTAATCAAATTAGTACCTTTTTATGGTTGGGTGTACTCAGGATATTGTTTCATAAACAGTTTCCCTTTCTATTTCCACCCTATTGCAGGTAAATTACCTTTAAAATCTTCCTTCTACAGCCTTACCCAATCAAAGTAATGATCATATTTGCATGTATTCTGAACAAGCGATAATACACGGTAATAAAGTAAATTTGTATGAAAGCTCACCAGCGCAATTTTTAAAATGTCAACTAAAACTGAAAGGTTAGTAACTAATTTTCACGTTTCTACTCAACGTTGTGTAACCCCACCCCCCAAGTACTTTGAAGGTGTGGCGGGAAGGGGTGGTTAAGGGGATGAACGAATGGGATTGTTATTATCAAGTAGACTGGTACTGGAAGGTATGACGTACATACATCAGATTCGGGCTGCGCCGTGTCAGGTACAAGAATACACACAAAACTATTGTAGGATTATGATATTATGTAGGACCATATCTGACAGTTACAAAAGTTACTAAAAAGTTATTTAATGTTTTCGTAAGTCAATTCATATTATATATTCCTGTCACATTCTTGTAGATATTATTAGCATATATAAAACCCCACTAATAATATATTAAAATATTCTGAAAATTGAAAAATGACACCTTGACACGGGAATCGAACCCGGGACCTTTGGCTTGTCAAAGGTGTCATTTTTCAATTTTCAGAATATGATATATAGATGTTTAATTCCTCACTAAAAAGCATAAATAATTTCTTCGGCTATTTGATTTTTATATATTAAAATGTTATCAATGTTGACTACAAAAACAATGTATGATATAAATGGTGCTTCTGTAAGAATCCTGCTATACAAATTATAAAAATAGTCTACATATGGATATTTATATGGATCTATGTTATTATGAGGACCCTTCATCTATAGACCACTTTCTAAATAATCAGTCAAGTAAATTCTATCAAAGTTCTGATTTATAAGTCAAGGTGTATTTTCTATATCTTCAAGTAAACTAATTCCAATCATTATTTTAACAAGTTATAGCGTTTATGACTCTACCTTAATTTCATGATATTTTCCGTACGGAATGTATAGGACACGACTATATGTGCGAACTATGCGACCGCTTAAGTTGCCAGAAGCTGGGGGTGCGTTGGTCGACGGAAGTTCGATTATGAAAAATTAGTTAAAATAGAAAAGGAATAAAAATGATCAAACTATTAATTATTACTTTACTATTGCTAATTAGTTTTAATATATAGTAATATATATTTATTTCATATTAACACTGACGATTTCTAATCAATCAAGAAAAGTAGATTCCATCGCTCATTTTTACGAGTGAACAGTATTGATCGACTAGTATCGAGGATGTTACGATGTTAGTTGACTCCGCTAAGATTTATTTCTTTCACTAGTTGCCACAAAGGGCGCTAGTGTTGTTCTAGTGTCAAACGTTTGTTTATAGGCGTCAGGTTCAATCAATACTTGTTGTAGTCTTTAGCAATTCAGTCTTACAGTAAATGTTCTTATAATACACTTTTATTAAATATTGCTAAGTATTTGATATGCTAAGGTACCATTTAATGGCAATAAATATGTATTAATTATTGATTTAAGAATGTGTCTTTTTTTTCACTTTTGAAAGTATGTGACTAATTTTCATTTCAAATGTGTAGAAAGTGTGTATATCCAGATTCAAAAGGTTTATTTGTAGGACTTTCGACTATTAGTAGAAATCAAATGAGTGTTAACCGTGTATGGGAGTGGTGGGGGAGGGGGCGTTTATAGCAAGTATTTTGCTTAAGGCATCAAGATATCTTGCACCGGCGCTGGGAATGTACGCATTTTAAGTACATTAATGAGGGTATGGTTAATTCAGGTAGAATTTAGAGGAGATTTACCAGCATATATGTGGAGAACTAGACAACATTAATTGGGAAAAATATTCATTAGGACCGGACAGAGATTTGATCCTCAGCTTCTCCGTCACCATCAAACTAAATATATGAGCCTGACAAACTGTCAGCATACCCATCAATGTGGTTATAAACACACATTATTTGTAATTTGTAGGTTACCCGCTTCAGTGGCTTAATGGTCAAATGTGTCGCTACAGTCGAGTTTACAGGCGCTAGGCAATATTATTGTATGTTGGTTCATTGAGTGCCAGGAAAACTTCTCATTTTTACATTTTTATTACTATCGATAGGTTTAGCACACTTTATACTAATGGCCTAATTTAATTGGAAATATCATAAACCATACATACATATATATATATATATATATCTGATATGTTAAAATACTTCAATATTATAACCAAATAAGGCTTTTACAAATTAAGAATCCCCATTAGCATGGAAAGAGGATGTGAAAACTACAACATTAAATCAATATTCAAAAACACGTTCAAAATCAATGACCCAAGATTTGATTTGAACCTTTGCCTCCTCGTCAACAACTATCGAGAGCTATTTACTAATCACGCGCTCGCTCCCTCGCTCGCGCGCTTGTCAGTCTGGCCGAACCCGATAGACAAGTATGTTTATTATTATTATTATTATTATTATTATTATTATAAGCACCGCGTCTTATTACCCGTTCGAGTTATATGCACTTACGCTAATGTGTAATGGTAGGGTGATTGTGAGATGAAATGAAGGATCTTACAGTTTAACGTGGAATCCGAACCACGGTGGAGGCCTGGCATTCCCCACATTCACAAGATGTCTTGTCAGAGGTGAAGAAGTGGTTTGGTAATCAGATAAATCTGTGCTGGGACCGAGGATTGAACCCCGGCCGCCAGCACAGAAGTCTGATACCTTACGCCTAGACCGCCAGGTCACCGACAAGTATGTTGATGACGGAAAAAATTGGGGTTTAAATTACAGTGGGGTCCAGAGAACATGGTTCTCCCTAAATGGTTTTCCACTCTCCTTCTATGCGAATGCATCTAAATTACCTCTAAAATGCTGCCTTCCTCATCCATACCGATTGAGAGTAAATATCATATATGTGTATACACTGAGCAAGTAATAAGACGTGACGCGTGTTCAACACTTGGAAAATTATTATTTTCCCGCATATTACTACTTAATTAGGCTATCCGCATTTTAAAACATACATAGAGTAGAATTTAGAGAGCATGACTGTGTAGTCACATTTGCATTGAGGAGTAATAGTGCACCATTGTGGTAAAAACGCCCTCAATTTAAACAATTACCTCTTATTAAATTTATTGGAGGGTGACCTGGTGGTCTAGTGGTAAGGTGTCAGACTTCTGTGCTGGGGTCCGGGGTTCAATCCTTGGTCCGGTACAGATTTATCTGATTATCAAACTCTTCCTTCACCTCTGACAAGACCTGTATTAATCACAACTTGTGAATGTGTGGAATGCCAGGCCTCCACCGTGGTTTGGATTCCACGTTAAACTGTAGGGCCTTCATTTCATCTCACCATCACCCTACCATTACTCATTAGCGTAGGTGCGTATAGCCCGAACGGTTATTAAGACGCAGTGCTAATAATAATAATAATAATAATAATAATAATAATAATAATAAATTTATTGGAAGATGGATGCCGGAACCACCTAAGAAGGTGTGATTAAACTTAGATTCTTATTATTCCGATGACAAGTTCATTCAATAAAACTTAACCATTCATAGATCCAGTTTTAAACATAAAGGAGAAATTTAAATTAGTTAAACTTGGTTTTACCCATATCAGTCGTCACGTGATCTAACACGCCACACTCGTGTTGTACTGGATCGTTGATGATGGGGAGATGAGAGTTTGAATCCCAGTCATATATACTTAGGATCGTATTTCTTAAATGGCTTACCACTCTCCCTCCGCACAAATGCGTGTACATTTCTTCTGAAAACTCTATATTCCTCATTCCTACTCCATTATTGTAATGTGTGTATGCGTATAATTCGAACGCATATTTTGGTTAGGAAAAAAAAAAAGTTTATAATTCGAACGCATATTTTGGTTAGGAAAAAAAAAAGTTCATTTTACCCGCATTTGTGGGCACATGGACTAAAGTGCCAATCTCGATTTTATCCGAATATTAGTATGGTCTAAGGAGGGTCTTACCTTAAACGGTTTTCCACTCTTCCTCTAGGAAAGTGCGAACATATTTATTTTTTTATTCTTTTCTACCTTATTCATCCCTAACCTACTTGTGTACATTCAAATATCCAGGAAGGGTAGAATGACGTGGAATACACATGTATGTATAGTAAACGTATTGAAATCTCTCTCACACGCTATCTATCCTTGTCATATAGTGGTGTTATTTGACTTGCAGCTTGGAACGGAATCCTCGTCTCGTACTAAATCATCTCGATCCTTTATGTCCAAGTGAAAGGTTCGACAAGAAGAGTTTATCTGATGGGTGTTTGGGAAATTCTGTGCCAACCACCGTGGTGTCAGTTGATGATAAGAGTAAGGGGAGTGGGGGTGAGAATGTTCGAGAATAGAAGAAAGGAGGCATCTTAGAATCAATCCGGTTTGACCGCTGTAGCGTGGTCCACAACTCGGATTTCAATCTCTGACCGCAAGGACTCATGTTGCGATGGTTTTCATAGCTTCCCTCTTCTCTTTTCCAAACTTCCCGTCATCCCCGAACCCACCTTGGTTCCCATGGGACTAGTAGCTTAATATAATCTTCTTTTCTACCATCATAACCAATAGAACTTAGCGCCTCGGACGATAATGGTTCATGTCAAATTTTTTAGAGAAGCAGAATTTTTTTGTTTAACAGTTTTATTAAATGCCTTCACGTATTTAAAAATGGTATCTGGGACATTGGACGTACCTTCGTAGATCAAGTGATCCCCTTTTGGCACCTGTTTATTAATTACCATTTCACAGCTATTAATTGACTTAAATAATATGTTTGATATCCCTTGTAGCCTGTTGGGAACTGCTAATTAGAATTTTTTTCCCATTCCTTGTTACCTGCTGGGAGCTGCAAATTACCTTATACAACCTGTTGAGTACATTCTGATACCTGCTAATCACTTCCGAGAACCTTCTGATATTTGCCAATGTAACCTTGTAATTATCTTCTGAGACCTATTAAGTTTTGAAACCTATTTATCACCTATTAAACCTATTGCTTATGTTCCGAAACCTATTGATTACCCTCTGAAGCCTATTACGTTTTAGAATACAATGATTTCCACAAAGGAGAAATCTCACGAATTATACTGCACATATTTTAGATTCCATATTTGACAACAAATGCACATGTCCTAACAGTTACTTTGCAATTAGTTAATAATATGAAGCACAACGCTTCTCGATCTTTTTCATTATTCTAAAACTTTTCATAAAGTATCTTTAGAGTATTATTTTTGTTTGTTAAGATTTTTAAATTAAAATGTTTTCCAAAAACTTTCCTACCTTTTTAATAATGCTCAAAGTATATTTGATCAAAAATGGAAAAATTTATAGTAAATTTTCATGACTTTTCATGAAGTGATGGTAGTAAGGACACATTGAAAGTCACAATGTTAAAAACCACCAAACCATTTTATAAATCTCCCTGCTAATGACGACCAAGTACAATGTGAGTCTAAAGCATTAGACAGCGCAGTCACATTACATTTTTTAACATCCATAAAATTATATCTTGGTATTGCACATTTTATCAATTTAATTGTGACATTATCTTATTTTTCCAGATACCTTACTAAATTCACCTTCTATTTTCCGAATATACATCCTCAGTAAGTAAAGTAACCCGACCACTCAGTAGTATTCGATTACATGGATGGAACCACCCTTACCCAACCCCCTATCCCCCCCCCCCCACACACACACATCAGGGTTTTGGAGATTAGAGTCAGGTCGAATTGAATAGGATCTCAGATAAGGGAAGGAGGTGGCAATTTTAAGATGGCATCGTTTCCTTCATCAAGCACTTTGCTCGGCACCTAGACGTGAGTGCGTTATAGAAGGGATGGATTAGGGTGCGGGGAAAGCTTATATGAAGGGGATGGAAGAGAAGGTTTTAGTAAGAAGGAGGTGAGAGAGATGAATCCTTCTCGTCCCCCCCTACCCCCTCTCCATACTTCCACTATGACCACGGGAAAAAATATTGGCCATTTATGTGGACCACTCCACACCACTGTACTACTCAAAATAGCTCTCACGTTTACAATCGTTTTGAGGGTGAAAGAGGGGATAGGGAGTGAAAAATGGTAATGTAATTCTTAATCGATAGTTTTGTAAGGCTAGAGGGTACCAGAAATATTGTTTTGAAGAATTTTATAATTGCAGGTAAGATAGTACTTTTTAAAGATAAATGACCCGCCTCGGTGGCGTAGTTGGCTAACACGCTAGTTGTGTTGAGCTCGACTGCTAAGGACGGGGAGATCGAGGTTCGAATCTCGGTCAGGTGAACTGAGGGTGGTTTATCCTAAATGGTTTCCCACTCTCTCTCCACGAAAATGCGGGTTCACTTCCTCTAATTCAACCTTCCCAATTCCTAATCCATTAGCGTAATTAGTACTTTAAAAGCGTATAACCCGAACGGTTAGTAAGACTCGGTGCTAATATTATTATTTTAAAGATAAATGGAATAAAAAACTGATATACCTACCGAATTTGTAATTGTGTAAGTATTTCTAGCTTTGATATAAATAAATTGAGTGAATTTGTTTGATAAACATTTTATTAAATGTAACATAAAATATTAAATTTATTTTGATATATGCAAAAATATTTTAAAAAGCATTTAGTATATTAAATCATCCTTTAATTTTAAAACTCTTTGCTCTTGTACTTAACATCGCGTCTTAATGCCTATTTGGGTTATAAGAAGATTTATTAATTACTCTATTGGGGTAACGATGAGAAAGGTATAATTTAAAGTAAGATCAGCACGGACGGGTTTTAAGAAGTAGTGAATAAATTTATATTTAATCCCGGTCCTTCTCCAATTTAGTTAGAACATAGGTTCATCAGCCTACTCTTAAATCACTAGCCTTGAGTAACCTATAAAGTATAGTTCAATTTTCATGAAAATGACTTGAGAAAAAAAAAATTGTGTCTAAAATTAATGATTTTCTACTATTTTATAGTACGAAAGCATGAAAGAAGAAAAAGTAGCTTTCTAGTTTCTAGATGCTCCATAAAGCCCTTCTTATTGAAAAGGGATCCATACTTATTATTTTATACATGTAAATAACATTTTATTTTATTTTATTTGAGGTATTTAGCATGCACTTTCTGAACCGACTGATTAACCCCAGTACACGAGAATTTCTATGAGTGAGTGTGAAATAGCCCACCAATTTTTCCGGAAATCTATTTTCACATACCTTCCAAGATAATTTTACATGCTAAAATCAACATGGGAACAACAGATTTACTTCCACTCCAAAGAAAGTTGTGCTACAGATTTTTATCGCTCAGGAAAAACCCGTAAAACCTAATTTGGTTTGACCCATAAACATCGGGTCCTGAGGCTATAACTTTACCCTAAGACCACCAAGGCCTGCTAAATAATAATTATTATTATATATAAAAAAAATCAATTTTGTGAAAAAATTACTCAGCCAAGATAAAAGATTTATTATAACATACTTTTTAATTGTTAGTACTAAAAAACTGGAAGCTATGCTAAAAATGAATATGGCGTCTAAAAATTTAATAAAAGACAAAGTTTTTCCTAGACTTTATAAACACTTGAAAGTAGCTTACAAGTTGTGCCCCACTGTTTGAGAGCCAAAAGGGAGACATATTTCTCACATTACAAGAACCCTACCACCCCCCTAGGGGGCTGTTATGCCCAACACTTAAACAAAAAACTTTCACGCTCTCCCTCCCAAAGTTTCACTCAGTGGCCGTAGAAATGAAGTGCCAAGGCGCCAGACGTCGATCTGAGCCGAGAGAAAGTGTGTTGGGTGGTAAGGGAACACAAATGCTGCCAGCGACACATTGTGTCTAGTGGGAATGGTGGACTGGACCTCCTGCATTAACCCCTCAACCCCCTACACACACATACCCTACATCACACAACTATACAACCCCCTTTTGAACGACGCGTCAGGGACGTCTGGGTGCGGACGTTGGCGTTTACGACGCCTCTGGGATCAACTTGACGATCGACGTCAAAATCTGAACCGGGACACTTTGTGTTTGTGTGTGTGTATGTGCATGGGTATGTGTGTGGTTGCCACATATTTGATTCTCCCCATAGTTTCACCCCAAATACAATGGGTGCGCGGGGGTAGAGGGGGTGATTGGTGTTCGATCTCGCAGAGGTCGTATCGATGGGGTTAATCTTGCCACCCAATTGGTTCTGACGGCAATAAGACACAAGATCGAATTCGACTTTGGTCACCAACCAACAAAAGGTTGAATTAAATAGGTCAAAAGTGGTACGATTTGGCTACGTCACATCCTATAGAGAATTCTAGGATCTCTTTGCTCGGCCTGGTAAAAAACAAATTTAGCCCAACCTGACAGCCTAATATAAGCTACCATATTATATTGGAGTTCCAATTTGATACAGATAATATATCCTATTTAAAATATTTTTCAGATGCAGTTTATAAATTATAAGCTGGCACCTGTGCATGGTGTACTAGACTAAAAGTACCCGTTTCAATTCCCGTGTGGAGGTGTCATTTTCCAATATAAGTTTGAATACTTTAAACTAACCACACCTAATTTAACTTAGTGAAATATTACCAAATCCATCTTAGACTAACTTAACTATATTATTTTCAACCAAACTGCTCCAATTCTATTAGGTAAAGTATCCAGTACAAACCAATAAGCAACCTTTTTTATGGACGTTGCCTAACTGTGACGTCATAATTGATCAATAGAGTAGTTGCCAATGTTGATGAATTTAAATTTTGATTCAGTGAGTTTTAAAGGTGTAAAAAACCACAAATTCCTGAATAATTCTAAAATCAGGGCTACAAACTTTTTTTTTATCTTGAAGTAGTTTTTTTTGTAAACTTTTTTTTTATAAATCATTCAGAACCTAGGATATTTGGCTTGGTTACGAAAATGGACTGTGGGAATCTTCCTTCGAGGATGTAGATTAAAAGAGTCTGTGTACACATATGTCTATCTAGAATAGGAAACAAGAAAAATGTGATTTAAAAAGCAGATCAAGGTTTACAAGGCACAAATAATATAATGACTGTATAAACTCGTCAGAAGAAGAGGGGAAGGGCTATCAACAAATAAACAAAAAACCTCACAGTGTAAACTGGTCGGTTTCTTCGCTCTATTTCTAATTAATACATTGGTGTCTAAGTGTGATGATGCTTAGACTACTTAAGCACGTCAAGTTAAGATACAACCCACTTCACAAAATAGCCTTGAAATTTCTAAGTCGGCAAAGTCGTCACTTGCTTAGGATTTATATCCCCACTCCAGATGAATTGTCCCACATTTATAATTTAAATCACCACTTTGATCTCTCTAATTTTCTCTGGCTTAGTAGTTTTAATTATTTGTATGCCTTAAGGACAATGATCCACACTCGTGGTCACGTGGAAAGTGGCGTTAAGCTCATATTGTCTGGTTTAGTAGTGACGTGGAGAAAGGGGGTCTTTAGGTATTATTACTTTCTTGTTTCTCTCAAAGTGTGTTATGGAACTTCCTTAGAATTTACCTTCAAATCATATGTCCTTATATTTGTGTATGTAACTGATGAATGACAGTGAATGTTTTTATGTGGGGGGATTTGAAGGGGTGGGTGAGGAAATAAGTGTTAGAAAACAAATATTTTGTGGATGTTGGATTGTCCCAGGATCTAGCTGTAATAATTTTCTCCTTGAAAATTGTTGGAGGCTATATGCCCCTAGAAACTATTTTTTCTGAAAATGGACTCCTTCAAAAGTTATTTGAGAGTCAGATGTCTCTAAAAGCTTCCTGAGAGAGAAATGTCTGAATATGATATTAAGGTTTTGGCTATTTCAAGAACTATTTGAGGGTTGGATTTCTGCAGAAGCTATTTGTATTTTGTTTTTAATGGTAGCTTGAGTTCATTGCATCCTTTTTGGAGACAAAAACTATTAAATATGGTTTCTTGCATTTGCGTATGCACCGCGTTTCTTACTGCTTGTCAGAGCTATCCCAAACTTGTACTATTCCAAGTAACACAGGAGGTGAGAGGTGTAAAACATCAGGGAGGAAGACATTTTGATATACAATTCAATTTTGGTAGAAAGGGTATTTTATAAAATAATATGTGCTCACTGCCCAAATTGATAACCTTTTATTATTTTACTATCATATCTTATAGTTATTGATAATACACATCCAGAAAATTTTACCTAACGAATTAAATATGTTTAAAAAGTTCTAGCTAAAATTTAACTATTGATAGGGTTTTTTCTGTGAAAATTGGTCTAAAAATGCATTTTATAGAAGGTAAATATATATAAAATAGAAAAAAGTACTTTTATAATGATTAATCCTGAGTCTTTAATACATTTTTTTGGCTATTTGTGAAATAACTTTTTTTTTTGCACTACGTATACCACCTGTTTAGGCTATACGCATATGTACTAATTACGCTAATGATTTTAGGGATCAAAAATTTTACATTTATAGAAAGTGTACTCGTATTTGCGTGGAGGGAGAGTGGGAAAATATTTTGAGAAATCTCAGTACACCCAACCGAGATTCAAACCTCAATCTCTTAGTCATTGGCTGTCTAGTCCAACATGAGAGTATCGCGTTAGACTATACGGCCACCGAAGTGAGTGATAACCTAGTTCCTCCCCTTTTATAAGGTGAGGTTGAGGATTAATTAAACCGCTGCCATTGCATGTCCACGGGAACAGGAGGATCTTTGCCTAGGTAATTACTAAATTACATGAAAGATTAGGCTAAGCTAGGTAAGGTAAGAACCATAATTATTCATAAAATTTATGGTAGGTTTGAACTTATATTTTTAACAAGCTATTTCACTTTGACTAGATACTGCTTATCGCTTCCTTGAGTTGTCATGGAGGTGCTTGACACTCTCCCTTCACCCTCTGTGGAAGATCTCGACCCCATTCCTCCAAATGAGGAACTCTTTCCTCTTCCCAAGTGAAGAAACTCTTATATGGATTATGGAACTAAGGAATGTTTATAAATAGGGGATTGAACCAAGTATCTTGTAGGAGCTCTACCGCACCCCCGGTCCACCTCAGTTCCACCTCAAATGTTATGGACATCATTACGATATTTGATTTATAGGTCCACGTTGTGCATAGATTTTGACGTTACGGATCGGAGATGGGCGCCAATTGAAGTGATACTGTTTAATTAGCTGATAATTGACCCGTGATCGTGCACTAATTAAAGTGCTACTGTGTTTTGATGATATATTTGGTATTTATAGCCCCGTGATCGAGCGCCAATTATATTTATATTGAATCATTTGTGGTATTTTAACTGAATAAAAAAGACCTTTAATGTTGTACACGATTTATTAAAGTTATTTATCTTCGTCGCTGAAGATATAAGTTTATATGATACATCTTAGTTGACTACAGGGTTCAGTTAGTGGCACTGTGAATTACTGCTACTGCTATATTATGCTACCGGCACTGTTAATTTGTATTGGCATTCTCTGTGTGTTCATACACACAAGCAGCTTATATATGACCTGCCCCTTGCCGCTTGGACCGCTCGTGACCAGTATCAGAACCAACAAATCGAAAAAGTCCTGGCGACAGGTGTTATGAAAGCTTGCATACTATTAGGTAGAGGGAGCTAGCGGCATTTGCTTTTATGGTAAATACTGCGGAGTTAACTTTTGAAAGAAAAAATAAGTTTAAATTGTGAAATACTTTGACGTTATTTCTTAAAAGTGCGTGATTCTCCATGGATGATGTATTGAAATGATATTTTACATACCATAATTTAAAGAAAAATGCATTTTATCTATGGCTTTTTTAATATATGAGAGGGGTCCAAATCAGTAGCGTTACAACATTCCGAAAGATTAGTGAAATATGTTCAATCCTTCTATTAATATGATAGTGGGGGTCTATATATATATATATATTCATCCTATGTATAGATAGTGTGTACATACTATTACTGTACATGTAGTTTTTTATCTATACATATGTAGTGAAGATATTTTTATGAACCTACATAAATTAGCCCATGTATTCTTATTTAGTTTGTATAATATTATTTTTATGAATGTTATATAACTTTATTATTTCATATAATTTTAGTATTTTGTTTATCCATATTTGTATGTATGTAGTATAAATTTTTTATAGTATGGGGCTATTAAAATCTTTACATACTATACATAATTCCATATTAATATTTACATGATTTATAAAATATAAAAAAAGTTAATTTGTTATTATTATTATTATTTGTTCTGTCCTACAACAGATTCATTAATTTTGTCAGTAAACTTAGACCGCCAATACACCCTGTCCTCTACCTCCTTCAGCTTCCATAATTTTCTTCTTTCCTTTAAGTTATCAAATATTCGAATCATCTTTCTTACTAAGCTCTTCTTTCCCTCAACCCTCCTTCTATTACGTCGCGCAAAAGATAGTTTCTCCTAAGGCTATTAAATATAAACTTTGTGAGAATAATAAAAAAAAATGTTAAATCTATTATTTTGGAGATTGACAGTCACAAAAGAAACTTTCACAACTAAAATGTATAACTACAAAACAAAAATAACAATAGTTGTCAACGAACACTGCATGACGTCTGTATGGTAGAAAAATAACATTTTTCATGAGTCTTTTGAGGCCCCCTTGCTTTTTCTCCACCACTCACTGACGGATAAGAAAGATCGCGACTAGTGTGTGTGTTTGTGTGTGTGTGTGTGTGTACGCGTGCATGACAATAGTAGTTTGCAAAGCTGGTGTACCCGTGATACGTACGTTGCGATACGGAAGTAAGGAGACAATCTCTTCTCAATGAACTCGTGAATGTGTGTGTGTGTGTGTGTGTGTGTGTGTGGGTGGGTGTCAGAAGTCTGGTTCAATGTGGTCACGTCATCAATCATATCCTTCATAATACAAATGGGTGGGTGTCACACCTCGGAGATTCTGATCATGGTAGCCCTCTGCAATTCTGGAAAATATTTTTAGCTGAGGTAAGGGATATGAGCACGTAAGAATAATAGTACACACAATAACAGATGTGGAGATTTAATAAAAAATATTGCTGTGAAATTAAATGGTACCTTGGTTTCTCTTGTAGTTGTATTTGTTTTATTCTGTTTTGAATGAAAACATAATATTCATTTGAGGAAGAAATTTGTTTTGAACTTGAAGAAGAGTTTAAATACCAGGAGATTCGAAACAATTGAAATATGACAACTGGACACGTGAAATAATCCCGGAACCTTTGGCTTAGTTTATCACTGCTCTACTACTGAGCCATCCTGATAAATACAGGGTGGAGCCAAAACAATTAGATAGTTTGTAACTAGAAAATCAACTTAATTTAAAGTAAATATTCACAATCTAAATAAAAGCAAATTACTTATTACGCTTATTCCCATTTGAAGAAATCCATAATGAACGAGTGAGGAATGGCCCTCAGCACAGGATGATCCCTGGATATCTCAGTGGTAAAGCATTTGTGTACTAAGCCAAAGGTCCCGGGTTCAATTTCCATGTTCAGGTGTAATTATGCAATATATTCGAATATGACTCAGTTACATCTAATTTACCTAATTATGATCCTTCATCATTCAAGCTTCGCATTTACTATAAACTTAATTGTATAGCTTTCTTTCTTTAAAACGAGGAGATTGTTTAAATTAAGGGATGGGTTTAGTAAAGGTGAAAAAGTAGTTTATCGTACACAATACTGTACACGATAGCAAGTCATCTAAGCTCTTTGTGAATGGCAAATATTTAAAGAATTATCTCGTGAAAAAATTCTATGATTAAATTATATCATTGGAATACCATTCAAATTAGCTTGTTTAAACGGTTGGTTTTCAAATTATTTTGCTCATCTTTCTATAAAGAAAATCAGCCCTGTTTTCTTTTTCTTTTTAGTGAAGCAGCTTTTGAAAACAATATAAAATAAATTAGCTCAAATCTTTTTCTAGAGATACGTGATAGATTAATTCGCTTACTGCTAGAATATATAAATAAAATATGTAGTATTTTAAAAATCCTTACAAAATAAAAATCCCTTTTTATAAACCTAATATCTCAGAAATCTGCAAGACAAACATTCTCACACACTTCGCAAATATCCGAAGGTCATTATGTAAAATGCTCTTATCTTTATCTCCTTTCATCCATTTTGATATTTACAAAAGGCAAAGAGAGTGAAAAAAAAAGGAAAAGAATTCAGTCCGAGGGAGCAAAATAGGATTAGAGTAGAAACTTCTTTCATCTGGTGAATAAAAAAAAAAGTTAAATTTTTTGTGTGTAGTAGATAGATTTTCCGGACCACATAGTTGGGCATGCCTGGGATTGGGAGAATGGAGGCGGAATAATATCTTGTGATTAGATGGAGGGCCAAGGAGCTCCCAAATAAAGCGCCTCTCAATTTATGCGAAGAGCATCACAATGGTTTCCAAGAATACCCTCACAATACTGTAGAGAAGACTGGAGAGGCTTTGCTCTAAAACTGACGTTCCTTCTCTTGCAGCAAGTTTTGATCTTCCGACGATTTTGCGGACTTAAACGTTAAACAAACAACTGACAGGATAACAAACTATCTGTTCTCCAATTTTTATTTACATGTAAAAAGCTTCGATGATCTACAGGTTCTTAACTCAAGGCTTGGGGGTGCCGGGGCAGCTAATAATAATGTTCCCATCACCCTTATTTATTTTTTCCCCTCCTTCCTCTAAATCCCACAATTCCACTTTATCTTAATAAGTTTTATTCTGAAAATTGAAAAATGACACCTGGACACGGGAATCGAACCCGGGACCTTCGGCTTAGTACGCCACTGCTCTTACCACTGAGCTATCCAGGATTCGTCCCGTGCCCATGGTCATTCTTCACTCATAGTTTTAAGGCAGAGT
>CABFOV010001733.1:5926-96373 GCA_902141375.1 Timema poppense | reverse complement strand
GGGGGGGGGGGGTAAAATCATTTTATTTGTGGTACAAAATGGTACAAAACTAGTAAAAAATTTTGGCTGGGTAAAAAGCTCAAAACTCTAAAGTGGTATTCCAGAATTAACTTTGAGTGACCACCTTGCTATTCTAACTACTCAAAATGGGTGGGGGTACCAAACTTTTTGTTTGTCGTACAAAACAACTACACAATTTTGGCTTTGAAAAAAGTTTGAAATTTCTAAATGGTACTCCAGAATTAATTTGAAATGACCACTTTGATATGCTAACTACTCAAAGTGGGTCGGGGTACAAAACGGTACAAAACGATACAAAATTAGTACAAAATATGCCATAAAAAATTAAAAATTTGGAAGTGGTGCTCCAAGTTAATATATCTAGTATTGTTAATTATTATGTTTAACTTACTCTCCAAATCAACTGAAAATCCAAAGAGTAATTACAAAATACATTTCAATCTCATAGATAAATAAATTATATTTTGGTTAAGTTGGTTGCTTCGTATTCACATTAGAATGTAAATAGGTTTTTTTTGACGATTAAAAAATACACATGAGAAACCTGTGACCCGATTTTATAGTTTAGTTGATTGTTTTGTATTCTTCACGTTAGTAGCTAAAATGTTTTTTATTTGAAAAACATTAACTACTCACTCAACGTACCACATGTTTATTTAATTTTATCTTACATTTACATAAATAAGGCTGCAGTTATCTTCTTTCACAATCCTTAGATAATAGTAAACAATGTGTACCGTAGAGTGCACAATTCATAATAAAATACAGCGATTTATAATTTAAAAAAATTGAAATTGAAGTCTAATAGTATAATACATGGCGTACAGTGAAAAATGTATCATTAAAATAACATGATTTATAATTAAATGTAAAATTATTATTAATTTTTTTTTATCCACATACATTTGCCAAAACCTTTTATCCTATAAAGTGTCTTTAAAAATTCTCTATAAAGCTTCACTCAAAAATAACATTTAAAAATACGAAGAAAATATCTTTTCAGTATTTTATTTCTTCAAGTATCTAGTTTGAAACACGTAATTATTGTTTACAAATACATTTTGTACAACATTATTCACTAAGCCATAACATATATGAATAAAACATTCAAACCAACTTGCTGCGGTTTTCTTCCTTGTTCAGTGATAATGTTTTTATATCTCCAAATATATTAGTACTAGAGTGTGAGCATAAAGCCAAATATTCCGGGTTCCATCAACACTTACATATGTTAATATTTAAAATTCAAAATATGATGCGCATAGATTTTACAAGTTACTATAGAAAAACTATATTTGTACATCCTAAATAAATATAAACGTTACGTAATTAAGAGGCTTTAAATCTATAACTGACTAATTTACCTGTTTGTTAAGGCCTATATTATAAAAAAGGGAAAGCAATTTCATTTTTAATAAATTCAATTTATTAAAATGATATTTGATATAAAATACATTAATAGTAAATATGTGTTAGCACTTCAGCGTAAGAAATATTTAAAAAAGGTTTATGACCAAATAATTAAATCAGATAAAATTACAATTTTCTTGCATTTTACAATGCTTGCTCCTCAAACGTGACTGTACCAGGTAGCATAATGACCTGGTTATAATGACATGGGAGGGCAGATGGTGCTTCAAGAAGGCTGAAGCAAGCTTAGACTAGGCGTCCTTAAAGTGGGCGTCGTCAGGAGTCTAAAATGATCAGAAGGGTAAAGGAGTAGGGAAACGGTGGTCGCCTTGGGCTTCGATACAGTGCCTTTAATTTTAGAAGAACAACTGCCTATGTTGGTATTCACGAAACCTTCAATACAGTGTATTTCCATTTAGAAGAATACCTGCCTATCTATGTTGGTATTGATGAAACCTTTAATACATTGTATTTCCATTTAGAAGAACAACTGCCTTTGTAGGTATTCATGGAACTGTATAGTTTAACAAATAATCAGATTTAAGAATCTACAAGGATTTTTTTTAAATAAAGCTAGTCTTATATGATACTTAACATTTATTTGTTATACAAATATGTGTATATATATAATTCTTTATAAGGTACTTAACATTCATTTGTTATACAAATATATATATATGTATATATTTAAGCCACATGTATATATATATATGGCTTAAATATTTAATAATAATTAAAACAGTCAAATGAATATTATTTTTTAGTTTCGGGATCTATTTGAAAATGAAATGTCTGCCTTTTGTTTATTTGTTTAGTGTTCATTCACGACCAAACCACTGAACCAATTGTGCTGAAACCACGCATAGATATAACTTTGATGTCCGGTTAACATAAGAGCCAATTACAAATTACGACCGCCAATTTGTTTCATTATAATTCCTACAATACATTTCTTTTTGGACTTTTTCTTATCTTATGATTATTGAATTCTCATTATATTTACTTTTAAAGGTTTCTTAATGTAAACATTTTAAACATTACGGCCATATTGGGAAAAGGTAAGTACACACAATTTTATCCTGTCCAGATCTCTAACCCATAAACTATGGTATTCAAGACAATGGTAACCAATAACCAATAATAATATAAAATAATAAAAGATATGTATTTGCTTCCCTGTTACCAAGTTTGTGTGTTTGTAATTATATGTGTAGCAGCTATAACCCTAAAACCAAGAGACGTAGAAAGCTTATGTACACCGATAAAATTATAAACATGAAATATTATCTGTTTTTTACTCAAACACATCCAAATCCCTACATACTTTAAGTAAACACAGAAAATTAATGCCAGGGATGGAATAGGAATACTCTAAATGCCCCAATAATTCCTAAATATTTTAAATTTCTAAGTAGAGTTTTGTGAAATGGGGGATTTAGAAATTTCCCAAACTTATATAGAAAAATACTTTTCACTTAACCTACTTCTGTGGCTGCATTATCTTAGGCGTAACTCTCGTAATAGTTTAGATTGCCGATGACAGGTAGATCATTGTTAGAATACCAGTCAGGTACACTCAGTTTATTTCCTAAATGTCTCTCCCTTTACATGCATGCAAATGCGGATAAATTTCCCCCATATTCAACCGTCCTCATCCATAGCTCATTAACTTAATACATAGTATGTGTATAGCCTGAACAGGCAGTAAGATGCGTTTAAATTTAACTTCTCACTAGCTAGACGATTAAAATTTTTAGGCAAGTATGGGGCTACCCCAAAAACTCGGGGAAAAAATATGTTTTTTTAAATTAGTAACCGAAAAAATGGGAATGAGTAGTCCCCCAAAACTTTCTTAAACTAATAGAATAAAACATTTCCAGTGTAGTAGAAAATTAAAATGTTAATTTAATGTAGACAGGCAACCTTAAGCACCCATAAGAGTCTTAATATGACGTATGCTCTTTGTTAAACCATGATACTCGTTTTTTTTAATGTGTTTTTCTAACCATGTATACAATTTCCTTTTACGTATATTATGATCGCTCTTAGAAAAATATTAAGTTTTATGGAATGCGTTCATTTGTGAACTCAATATATGGACTGATTAATATTTCGTTTCAAAGATTGTTTTTAAAATGTGTTGGTTGACAAATTTGTTTTTGTTTTGATTATAATATTAATATTGTAGCGGCAGGTTGCGCATCATAATTAGATATAGTTTTTACATCTGTTTGTCACCTTGGATTATATGAAAACTTCTTAACATCCTAGAAATTTAAAATTAGGCATGCCGATACGTATTAAGGAAAGTGCCCCTAGAAAAGTCCTAAAAAACGAAAATAAATTTGGTGGTTTCAAAATAGTTGATTTAACTATGCAATACACATTTAAATGGAATCATTTTGCTTATATTCTCTAAACTGTTAACAGTACTTTGTAATTTTAAAAGGTTTAACTCATTAATAAACAATTATTTATGTTATATTACTCTTCTTTCTTTTTTAATCTAGCACCAATAACAAAGATTAAAAATATTGTGTATTGAGAAGTTATAACTTAATATTCAAAATAGATTTCAACTTTTAACACATATTTATATTAAAATCTGTATTTAGATATTGTGTTTTATCAAGCCTACTTTTTATATTTTGTAACTAAATTTTAAACAATAAGGGATTAATATAAATAAATAATTTAATAGTTGATTTATTTTCCCTGTGATTAATTATATATACTAAAAAGAACAAAGCTATTTTATAGTTTCTCCGTGTGAAGAACGGGTACATGAGCTAGTATTACCTACGCATTCAAATTTTTGAGGTATTTTTCTTTCGTTCTAGTTAGTATAAACGATACGAACACAAAACCATCGATTTTAGAATGGTTGTTTGTCTATCCATTTGTTTGTTTCCAGTAAACTAATGAAGTACTCATTGGATCGAGACGGGTCTTCTTTTTTTACTCTTTATTTTTCAGAGAACCATAGTAAGCTATATACCATCACGGTAGCTCATCGGCGAGTGACGTAATGTCAAAGAAAACGTATGAAATCAGTGAATAATTCGTTGAGGATAGTATTGTGGGTACATAAGGTTGCACGTGATATAAGTTGGACTGAGGAGTGGGAGAGAATGGGGGTTAGTTCATGTTTCTTCTTGAATATCCGTACGCAAATAACCAACTGCTCTTGAAATTTCATTCTTTTCTAGCATTTAAAGTCGTTGAATGCGTTGATGTAATGTTTAAGGCGATCTAAGTTGCGGGAAAATTCATGTTTATTAATTTAATTTCTCACGTGCACTCTGAGATGGATTTTTCATTGTGGGTTTTCCTCCCTCCAAACGAAATATATTTAGAAAAATTCAACATACTCATCTCTTAAAAACGAGGTAGAAAATAATATTTGGTCATGATAAGCATATTTTATAATACTTAGTCTTATAGGATGCAAATTACTCAATAGCCACTTACCTTTATTATAGTAAGCTGGGATGTGTGTCTTTCTCATACATCGAAGAAAGTAAAGTATTTCAATATGTATTAAAATGATGTAAATGGGTTATTTACTTCCCACTAAAAAAAATTCATATTCTTGGGGCTTTTAAAGAATCTGCCGATTTTTTTTTTGTTTGACTTAGCTCCTTCTTTCGCTGAGTGAGGCTGCGAAGGAAAGTCTGATAGTTCAGTTGGTTTCTCTAGCGCGTCTTGTGATAATTGAGTTAGCCTTGATTACCGGAGTTGGAGGGGGATGGGTTGGTGAGGGTAGTTGACAGAACGAAGGGTGTAGTGCTGACGGACAGAATTAAAGTGGGAGAAGTAGGAGTGTAGGGAGTGGGATGGGAGGGTGCCACGACTTACCCAGGGGCTGATTGGAAAATGTTGACCTCCTACTTTGGCTTTTACTTTTGGGGCAAAAGAGGATTTTTCCCGTTTTTTTCCCTCCCCCATAGCCCCCCCCCCAACTACTTACTTACTACACGATGAGATGTCCAATTTTCGAAAACGGTGTTGACATTGAAAACAAGTTACGTGATTGAATTTAACTGATTTATTTTTTCAGCTGACCCATAAAGACATTTTAGTATATTTGTGCAGCATAAGTAGGAAATAAAATAGAGATATTTAAAATATAATAATTGTATTTCTTAATATTTATAGCTTACCCTATGACTTAGTTTCTAAAGGATGTGGGCCACAAATTTATAGAACTCAAGTTCGATTCTGCATATGGGTTGATTCTCTGATTTGAATAGTAAATACATAAACCCTAGTGTTGGATATCATAGATTATATTTTACGTTCATAGAAAGTTTTCTGGTCAAATTAATGTGTTTAGAAAGTAAACATTACATTTTCCAATTTAAGGAAATATATATTTACACTTGAAAGAAAAGCCGTCAATATTCAGATGTTACCATATAATTGATACGTTAAACGCCAAGGCAATACAGGACTTATTATAAAGAGTGAGTACTCGGAGAAAATCTTAGAGGTGATGCACCTACATTAGCGTGAAGAGAGTATGAGAAAATCACATGTTGAAAATACCCTCTCCAGTGCAACTGGCTGTCAATTGCATTCCAGTCTAACGTGAAACACTTCAGACCATGTGTTTATCTGAACCAAGGGTTCTCAACCAATAGATTTATTACGGGTGGTCCGCTAAACATGGATGGTAGAACAAAATTGTTAATAATTTTAACCACAAAAATGTACTAAAAAGCCCTGCATATTTATTTTCAATCATTTCTAACTGAAACGTGTTTACAAAATAAAAAGTAACTTTAACGTGCTTGTATCTTTAATGTAGTTTCATGATTTTTTGTGTTTTAGCGCCATTTATTAGTACCCATATAGGTTATAATCTTATTTACTAATTGGGCTAATGGTTTTAAGGATAAGGAAGTTCATATTTAAAGAAAGTGTACCATCATTAGCGTGTAAGAAGTGTAGGACAACATTTTGTAAAAACCACCCTCAGTACAGCCGACTGAGATTTGAACCTCAGTCTATCCGTAAACAGCTATATAGTATATTGCAAAAGTAGCACGTTAGACCATGCAACCACTGAAGTTATTTACGGCGTTAATCTAAAAAGATTCATAATACTGGATTGCCATTAAAAAATATCCATATTTCAATATGATTGGCTTCCTTTTTAGTCATATAAAATGTGTGTATTCAAAACATTATTCTGAGAATGTGTCTATAGGCCTCGTGCTAAAGTGCTACAAGGCACTAAATTTTTAAGAACACCTGCTTTAAATTATATTTTCCTCATCCCACCCCAAATAGTGTACAGTTGTGTTAAACAGAGTGGTTAGTATGCGGAGAAGAATATAAAATAAATAAAGTAGACCTTGTAGCCAATGGTATGGGGGTCGATATTTTTAATCATCTTAAACCAAATTGATTCACTATAAAATAATTTGACCTAATCCCTATACCAATAAAGGAGGTGTCTATAGAAAAAAACGTGTTTTTTTAACTATGGGTATATACACCTTTTATAAAAACATAGAGTACATATTTTGGTTTAAAATGTATTTTTTTAACTTCTACGTGTTTGTTCTGGTTGCACCCCATCTTACTACTCGTATGGGTTATCCACACACCTTGGGCAAGAGTGATCAATGTAGAATATAGAGGAAGTGTACACACACTTGCATGGAGCGAGAGTATTAAAACAACTTAATGGAAAATAATATACATATATTATCCCGGCTGGGATTTGAAACCCAACACGCTTGTCACCATAAAACCAGACACAATTAGAGTGAGGCCTTATTCTTAGTGCCCACCTCTTCTGGTTTGTTCTTGTTGGTAATTTGTGAAAAAAGTATTGCTATACCTAATTGATAAACTTATGAATAATATAAGCTATGATAAATGTAAACATAACTACTAATAGAGTTTTGTACTTTTTTTCAATAGAATAATAAACTTCTGCGATAGAACTTCAACTAAGAAGAAAGAATAATCTTGTTGAGAATATATTGGTATCAAATTAATTTTATTAACCGTGGATAGTTTTCTTTGTAACCAAAAATAGATATTTATGTTGAACTATATTTTAAAGAGCTACTAATCTTTTTTAAATAATTAATTGAAATCAAAGTACTTGTTCGGAAATTGTTTAATACCGAGAACCCTACCCATGCCTAATCGTTGAGTCTAAAAAATAAAACAAGAGCCCGTTGAGTGGTTTACGTTTTTGTGTTTATGTCTCTCCCGAAGTTGTAAAATAAAGCAAAATGACACAACACAATCTAATAAAATAGCGTTGAACACACACGATCACGCACTCGCAGATTGCAAAAGGATAAAGGGTGATGGGGCATAGTGTGTGTCAAACAAGTCACCGCATAAAGAAAAGGCGTTATCTCCGTGGGTGTATTTTGACAAGATCAATTGCCACTGGGCTATCTCTTAGTTTCTCTAAAATATAATCCAACCGAAAATGCAAAGGTTAATTCCTTCATGAAATACATGTGAACTCTTTGGTGATGGAGAATTCTGGGGGCTAAAAACCTGGCCCAGTGTACCAAGGTATTTTTCATTTAATAGTTCACCACTATTTACACCCAAATGTAGCTACATTTTCTTATAATTGTACTCTTCCCATTCCTACTCCATTAGTGTAAACATCTTGATATCCCTGACTTGGAGCATACGTTGAGGAAAAATAGAGCGAGCTACACTATGAGGCAGTGGTTCATAACCTTTTATTACTCGTGGAACCCTAAATATCCTAAAATATTTTTGTGGCTTCCTAATTTTTACTAACATAGTAATAAAGATGTATCCTAAAATAGTGGCTTTATTTACTGATCATAATAACAAACAAATACAAAAAATGTAACATAACTATATGTATTTAATGAGACCTCTGCTGTTGAACACTTTCCACTAATCTGTATATTCTGGTTTAGAATGCATTAGTTAATGTTATTCGCATGCACAAGTTAATTAGGAGTCGATTTCGCTGCTTTGTTTTAATATTTACCACTGTGGAAAATTCCTTTTCACATAAATAAGTAGAAAAAATGACTGCAAATGTTGAGTGGCGATGGTAGACAGACGGGAATAGTTTGTACTATCCATGATATTTATTATTCGTGCTTCCCCTCCATTATCCCGGAAAATCGATAGTCTACTCTACTTAAATGCTTACGATCATTGAATTAGTTTTTCAAAAACGTAAGAATTTAAGATAATTGACTTCGGTAATAAGCGAATAACATTTTAAATTACTTTTTCGGGACTCCCCAAAATCCTTTTATAGCCCCCCGGTTAAGAATCACTACTATAAGGGATCGACCCCATAATATATCAGGTATGAGATAAGTGAATTCTATTATATAATTATTTTTTTTAAATCCACCTTTAAACAGCACAGAATGGATGATTAAAAATGGTTTAGGTTTTATTATACAGATTTTTATTTAATGGTATTTAAAAACCAGTACCATTTAATGGCTTACTGTATCTGATAGATAGAAGAAGCGTATTTTAAGGAAGGCATTAGTTTGGAAATAAAATGGTAAGCGCTTTGTTGATTTAAAAAAAAACACGTGGAAAGCTACATCTTGCAGTGCACACGGCTGATATTCGAATCCCAACCACTCTTTTACCAGTAATTCAATGGGTTTACAAGCCTGATGATTTAGGCCACGTTAATGCTGGTATTGATCACAAGTGTTTGTTTTAATATGTGATACACCAACAAATGTTTAGATATCAAACCACCTTTCAAAGAGCTGGAAATAAAACGCTTATCCTTGGAGTCGAGCCATAGTATTACAGTTATGACGGGAAGAGTAGGAGATAAGGTCGAATTTAAAATAGCGTTTGTTTTTCATTGGAGATGGATGATGGACCATCTAGACCTATTTACGAGCCAAATTTGGGCAACGCTTGGTATAAACTATGGCTCATACGAAGTAGGACCATAAAAAGTATCCCATTCAATCAGGGGAGGGTATGAATAGGAGGAAGGAGTATGTTATACAAACAATGAAAAACGTTTTAACGCTCTAATTCGTTGTTTGGTCGTACAAAATGCGTCACTTAACTTGGCACGAGGAATGCCATTTAAAATAAAATTAATTGGACATAGGAATGGTTTGTGAAATGTTTTTACTAATATTAATCACGATTCTATGATAAGGGAAGTCTTTCTTTGCTCTCCAATAACTTTTTAACAAATAAAATATAAAAAAAATTAATATAAACATTATTTCATTTGTATGTTTATTACCCACTGCATTTCATAGCCATCCGGGCTAAAATCGCATATATTGACTAGGTTTATGTTATGTGGATGAGGAGGATAGAATTAAAAGGAAATGTACCCACGTTTGCGTAGAGAGTAGAACACTATTTACACTAAGTGCATTACTGACTTAAGCCCTGAGCTCACGGATACCAACAAACCAGCTCAACGATCTTGACATTCAGACCATATGTCTACCATTACGGGTCATAATTAATATAGGCTGATTTTGGTAGCTACTAAATGGCTACTAAATTTACTAAAACCATTTTAATATATCCATACAGCAAGTCATATTATCTGCAGCCTATATACAATAACACAAATAATGTAGCAAAGTGTTATAAAGGTTGGCTGCAAAATAATCTTTGAATTTTCTAAACGCTTCCTCAAACCAAAATCAGGTTAGAGCTCAAAAGCCAATTAATTGCGAGATTAAATACAAGATTACACTCTAAGCAGAAATTGCATTGAAGTTTGAAGTTCTGCATTCTTCCCTTAAGAACAGAAAAATTAGTGTGTGTAAAATATAATTTTGGATTTGATTTTTTTTTTAATATTGTGTAGTAGTTCTTCCAGTCTTAACTAAACATTTTTTTAATGGAGACTCCAGGTTACCGCACCATAATGTGACGTCTAGTTTGAGCTGTAGCCTATTACCCATCTAAGTTATTCAATATCTGTGGGATATTTTTTATGAGCAGAAGGAACATGACATTTGGGTCCAGTTGCCTTATGTGTAGACTTTTAACCACTCTGGGGGCACAAAACGTTACCAAGGTTACATAATAAGGGGCAATCTACACTTTGGACCCACAATAAGCTGATGTTATGATAGTTAGTATGATGTTGTAGATCCGATGTGAGTATTAAGCTAACTTAAACCTAACTAACCAAACCTTGGCGGCCGTTGGGCTCATTACCCTCAAGGCAAATATACTCAAGGTACCAGCCTGGAATTGAACCCGGGACCCCTAGGACCGTAGCCAGTTGCACTGACCACTACTCCATGGGTCCCAGTTATCTGTGGGATGAATCAAGACCTCAAATAACCCACCAAAAAGTAATACCGAAAATTAAAATAACACCCAAAGTTTTTCAAAAAGAGAAAAAAATTAAAAGTTGAAATATTTTTTAAATTATTATTACCGATTTAATCTATAATTAATTAACTCTGTGTACTTAAGAAACTAAGAAAACCATGACTACCAAAAGAATAGTTTACCATTCAACGCTATCCAGAGACATCTCCATCCAATCCATAACCTGAAATCCAAATTCCTTCAAATATATTTTAACACTGACGTTTTGATCAACCAAGGGGTCTATCTTTAGGTTTCCCGACAAAAACTGTTTGCACACGCTTGTTATCCCCATGTACACCACATGACTACCCCAATTCATCCTACACACTTTGATTATCTTTAATATGTTTGCGGATGGATTCAAACCATGAAGTTCTAAGCTGTTACCTAACTTTCTCCAAGCGACTGTTTGTTCATCTCCCTTAGTCCTCAAATATCTTTCGCAACACTTAGTTCTCAAAAACCCTCAATTGCTTCTTTTGGTACGCCTCACATCTGTAAATAACAACGGGTAGGAATTATAGTTTCGATTATTCTGAGTATAACATTTTGAGACATAAAACGGGGCAACAGCTTGCAACCTGAATAGTAACAAGCATTTTATGTAAGAATATTATTTCTATCTGCTTTCAAAGTTACCAAGAAATTTCCTCTGTCAGAATCTAAAAAATGTGTGTCGCTAATCTCTCTGACATGTAATATTAGTTTATTACGGTTTTAATAAATTTTAAAATCAGCATTTTGATGAATAATATAAATAAATAAAAATATCAACTGTAATGACTAATTTCAAGTCCATAAAATATTAATATAATTAGGGGTCTACTATATATAGCTATATGGAAAATCTAAGTCCCTTATATGTTAATAAACAAGTAGGTCTAGTAATAAATTTATCAATTAAATACATTGCTATTTAACTAACGTAATATTGTTGTCAAGTGAAATATGCAGAAACCCACATTTTAAAGAGATATATGTTACTCAGCGTAGTCTTTTATCCATCACCCCGGTTAATCGATTTTCATTTGAACTCTTAGATAGTACTTTTTACGTATGCACTCAAATTGCCAAATAAATTTATACCTGTCAGCAAACATTCAACAAGTGAGCACTCTAAATGCGGAATAAAGTATACCTGTCAGCAGACATTCATTTAGGGAGCATTCGAATTGAGCAATCAAGTATAGGCCTAAATTTCAGCCGGTTCACATGAATTTCGGAACAACCTATAATCCCATTCAACACCTAGCCCCTTACCTAACATAAACTAACCTAACCTAACCTAATCAGGGCGCACTCGGAATAAGGTATATCCGTAAACCAGAACACATTAATTTTGGAACAACCTGTAATACCATTCAACCTCTAGCCCCTGACATTAACTAACCTAAGCTAACCTAACCTAACCTCAATTTTCCACTTTGAACAAAGTCATTATAAATGTAATTTATTTTTACCCCGCAGTTTGTGTAAGGGTATTACCAACCTAGAATGAGATGTTCCACAATTCGTGTGCACCCGTATTAATTGCCCCACAATTCATGTGCACCGACTTTTACCTGTGCTGGAGGGCACGTGGTCTGTATGTTAAGAGCGTTTACTTTGATTCACCAGTGGCAGGATGGTTTGGGTCTAAATCTTGGCCTGGCGCAGTTAGGGTGTTTTTCCTTAAAAAGTTACATTTGTATGACTGGTTCCACTCATAAAATTTATCCCAACATTAGAAAATATAGTAATGTTAATTCAGTGATCAACATTTTAAGAACTGCGGCTTTATTTAATTTGGTCTAGCTAGGCCCCCAATCCGGTTCTAGGGTTGTCCAAACTTTACGAAACAAACAATTTTATCATATTTGGTGGTCCCTAAATATCATACCGTCGGCCTCACTTACCATTCAATCATAGAAAAGGTCTGAAGAGTGTTTTTATTTTTTACCTCCTCTGTTTTTTCTCCTCCCTTCTCCTTCCGTCCTTCTAACAGCTACCCTTGTGTTATCCCACAATGGCACGCGTTACCAGACTTGTTATATTTAAACACGACCCAGACTTGTAGCTCCACCCTGTTTACTAGCCATTCCAAAAACATTATAATAGATTGTCTTCTTCCATAATAGCACAAGGATTTAGACTCGTACGGAATGCTAGCTTGCGTACGCTACGTCATTTCACGTTTGGGACGCTATCTTGTGCATGGGATACTAAATCGCTCACTAAGGACCGTATTCATAATCTGATCTTATAAGTCAACCAATATTCCGGTACATAAATGACAAGTAGTTTTAGTCGAATGAATGATAGTCTGAGATCTGAATAAAAGCTATAAATAGGTAATTTAATAATTCTTATAAAAACCTTCACTAGAGTAAATATCGTTCTGGTATCACGTTATAAAGTATTATCACTTCCGCTAGCTTCATAGTCGTACTTGGTACGCCCCAAGTGTGGCTCTTTACCAAACACAAGATGACACCTACCTAGAATAGAATGAAATGGGGCAGTTTCATATGACTCACTTGAGGTTATTTAAGTCCGAGAGTGAATCTGGCCTTTTATGTGAGACCTGCTTCTTGATATAGTAGTCAGCACCCCTGGCTACTGATCTAAAGAGGTTTAATTCTCACTGGTACTATAGATAGTTTTCCTTAAAGGGGAACTTTACCTATGATCATCATAGTCTGGTTGATTAGGTTTAAGTTTGGTTTAAGATTTCCACTTGCGCTACAACTTTATAATCCCTATCATAACATCATATCATTGAAGGCATGACGTGTAGGCAGCCTCTAAATATATTCTGAACAACGTTATGTTCCCAAAGAACGGTTAAAAGTATACATACGTGGCGACCAAACTAGATAAATCATCTCTCACAGTAGATCCATAAGCAATAAAAAACAAACTTTTAGCTAACCAAAACGTAAATCTCGACAAGGTCCTATTTTACATGGATTTAAAACATATTAGGGTAGGAGTGATTAGAGGTTTCTTAAGATAAGTATGTAGGGAGAGGTATAAAAGGTCGGTGTATTTGCAATATTTATAGAAAAAGTATTTTGGCCAATATTGCTCTAATAGCAATGTTTAATTTAATTTTCTTAAACCAGTGTAATCAACAGTTGTTGAATATATGTCATGAGCATAGCGGCATTATATGATACATATTTGAAATTAACAGAAAAGTTATCATTAAATTCTAGGACATCCTTGACAAATATTCAATAACTGTTTATATCAACATGTGAAGAAAATTAAATTTAAATTTGCTACTGTAGCAATATTTTATTTATTTTGACAAAGAAATTATTTTCTGTAAAAACTGAAAAATAACTGGCCTTTTCTCGTGTCCCCATCCACCTTACCTTAACATACTGTTCTAAGTGCATTTAGATATTGGAAAAACAATAGTTTTTTATAAAACTCACAGAATGCTAAAGTCTAAACAGGACTAAATACATTAAGTGCTATTCCATGTAATTTCCTATGTTATTTAATAACATAATTTCTTAAACTTTGACCTTTAATATACTTAAATTAGATAGAAAAGTCAATGATAGCGAATCTCAAGATTTATCTTATGTAATATCACTTTGTACCTCGAAATAATAATAATAATAATAATAATAATAATGGCGGTATCTTGGCGAATAAATACCAAATTAAAAGTTACCGAGTCTAGAATCAAACTAAAACCCACATAGGCATTATGAGTTAATAGTTTTAGTCATGTTCTCAGTTTTAGTCCAGGGAAGAGCCAAAATCACTATTTTCAAAAGTAATTTCGCTAATGTCCTTTTTATTTGGAAAATGCGGTATGAATTTGGACATTTATGGCACGAGTTTTGGCCAAGAAAATTTTTTGTTGTAAATTTTAAATAAAATATTTTTTTTATAAATTATAATCATAGCAAAATGTTCTGGATCATAAATTTATTAGAATTTAATATGAAGAATACACTTAAAAAATATAATAGACTGCCAATGACAGGGAGATTGTGGTTCAATCCCTCTCGGGTGTACTGAGGATGGTTTCCCACTATCTATCTCTTTCTAAACACAAAAACAGATACACTTCCTCTAAATTCAGTTTTTCTCATCTTTAACTCATTAGCGTGATTAGTAATAAATAGGGCCTAAGCGTATAACCAAAATAGGTAGTAAGACGTGGTGCTAAAAAATATAAAAATAAACTTTAAATGTTAACCAGTTGGTTTAAACGATACTTCCTTCCCCTCTGAAAATTGTAGGATGATCCATTGCAATTATCACATTTTTAGCGCGGTATAGTAATAACATGTAAGAATGTAAACTTATCAGAACAATCAGAAACATAGGGCAGTGCATGTTATGGACGTGTGAGATCGTTAACTACTCCAGGGTTGCCCCTATTTTCTTATTACAAATCTTCAATTGAAGTAAAGGGAAATGAGAATCACGTCTCTTAAAACAAATTAGTGTGAAATCATGTTATTGGTTCTTAGCAATAGAACATTTAATATGGGTGGGAAATACATGCAAGTATACAAACCATGGTTCTATATGGGAGTGTGCTAGGGGCCAGATATATCTTTATTTATATAAAAGGCTAAATATTAAAAGCTAGAATTTTATGTCCCAAATTCACAAATATTTATTTTTACTTTCTCTTGACACCTAACGTTATTCATGACCCCTGAAAACAGAAAAGTTGTTTTTGTTGTAGTTGACGTCCGTCCATATAATTGTTTGTTTGTTTATCGTCCTAGAACCGAAACAATTTTACAGATCGGACCCAAACTTGGTATTTAGGAGTTTTGTAAGTTATCCCTCAGGATATGTTTTTAAAATTAGATATCTAACCTTAAAATTAGGCGTAGTTTAATAAAGGGCTAGGAAAGATAAAATCGATTTTCTTAAATCTGCTATATTGGTTTTGATTAAATACGGTATTCATACATTGTTTAAAATAATAAACAAAATAGCAAATTCTATTTACCCATGAAAATGACTTTTAGGGTACTTTACATAAACATAAGTTTCAAATTTTGTTCATATCTATGCAACTATTTGAGATACGATATAACTTATTAGTTTAAAGTTGTAGTGCTGTTAGGGTATATATAACTCTTGTATTTGAAATATATGTTTATACAATAAATAAATTATAAGTGAATTAAAGTCTTTAAAAATGAAATCTATTGTTATGCTCTTTTGTGGAGAGAGATGTTCCTCTTTTCTTAATGTTTCTGTAACTGTATATGTTATTTAATTTAGGCTCCTCCTTTAAAATTATATCGACCCTTGGAGAGAGAAGTACTATAATTTTCAAAAAATTGAACTCCATATATTGATAAATGTTTTCACGGTAACGTTTGTCTCTATCACGGCCTATAACTGAAAATTTTTTAACGACCACAATAAAACATATATCACCTAATAGTTTTATAAGGCTCCCCAAGGAGATTTTTGGAAATAGATATCAGACCCTAAAATTAACGATAGTTTAGAAAAGGACAAAAAGAAAAATATTTTCTAAACATTCGCACTAACAATTGTGATTACATTTTGTATTCAGGAAAACCAAATGGCAACTTTTGTCTTCCCTAGAAAAATACTTTATGGGCCTTTTATAGAAAGGTATTATCCAACGTGTCAACTGCTAAGTGCATCTTTAAACTCAAGCAACCAAACAATTTTAAACCTTAAATAAGTAGTTAGGGAAATATTTAAGGTGTGCACCTTACCTCCTTTTCATAAATATATAGTGAGTCTAGCACTTTAGAATAGATTATTATTATTATTATTATCATCATTGTTATTATTATTTATCACCGCGTCTTACTACCCGTTCGGGTTATACGCTTTAAGTACTAGTTACGCTAATGAATTAGGAATTGGGAAGGTTAAATTAGAGGAAGTGAACCCACATTTTCGTGAAGGGAGAGTGTAAAACCATTTAAGAAAAACCACCCTAGTTCGCCCGACCGAGATTCGAACATTAATCTAACTGTCCTCGGTATTCGAGCTCAACACGATAAGCCAACTACGCCACCGAGGTGGGTGACTACCTATTAGGCTAGCTAAAGAATCAAGAAACATAGAGAGAGAAAACCTAGAACTAACCACTCTCTTTGGAAAACCTTAGTTTTTGTTGCTACACATAATGTGAGTCTGAAGTATTAAACTGCATGATTTCTGGTGGGGAAGGGTTCCAAACGAAATATCATGAAAATACTCAATTTTTATATAGTAATTATTATTATTTAGGGAAACTAGATTATGTTAACCTGGTTTTTAATAGTATTATCCTACTTATTATATAAAATTGAAATGTCTGGTTGTTTATTGCTTCATTTTGGCCCAAGCCACTGTACCAATATTTCTGATGAAATTTCACATGAAACTAACTTGGACCTATAGGCTAAATACAAATTACCTTCGCAAGGTGTTGAATATTTGTTAATAGCATAGCTGATTTATCTATAAATTGTTTTAAATGAAAATAAAATTCTTTCATAAATGTCCAGGACACCCTTTAGAGATACTAAATAATTGGTGAGGTCTCGTCGTATAAATAAAATAAAGTCCGTGTTTGTATAGAAGCAATATTTTATTTATTTTGGCAAAAAAAAAGTTTTTCTATAAAAACTGCAAATTCACTTTCCTTTTCTCACGCTACCTACATTCCCACCCTAACATACCATCAAGCTAGATTAACATCTAGCGAAGTTGTGTCGAAGAACCTCAGCGTAGGCATTGAACATTCGCCGCGGCTGGTGTTGTGGGTACAGCAGATGACAAGTGATGTGAGCAGGGGTGTGGAGGGAGAGTCCATGTTTCTTTGTGAATTTTCGTATATATATAAACACTGCTCTTGAAGTTTCATTCGTTTTTATCTTTTGAAGTTGTTGAATTATTGTTTATTGCGAGGGAATCCACAGGTAGATGCTAGTATTTTAATGAAACCAACGATTTATAATGTATAAGTAAACATGCATTTTTTTAATGGAAAACTTTGAAATAATAAATTGGTTGGTAAGTTATGCTTCTGGGGGGATATGATGTTCCTCTTTTTTCAATATTCCTTTAACAGTTTATATTATTTCATTTATGCTCTTTGGTGAAATATTTTTGCTAAAATGTTTATTATTTAATTTCACATATATTACGAGTTTTCAGAAAATGTATTTGATTTGAGATAAAAGAGAAAGTCTGGAATAAGCATCATAGATTTTTTCTCAAAATTATCTATTTTTGGGTTAAAAATTCACTGTGTTTTCAAATTTATCTTTGTTTTAGGTGCGGTGTGACCATGGTAAATTGAAGCAATCTGAAACAACCAAGTTGACTCGTGGGTATCATCTTCTCATTTATCAAAGTTAATTCACATTAAGTTACGTTGATATTCAATACATACGAGTTAATATATGTATCGGATTAGTTGTAGTTCCTAAGTAATTCCAATGTACCGTATTTGATTCTTGATTGCAGGTGACCTATTTCAGCGAAAAAGAAATGTATCCCTAAAGCACTGATCCTATCCAAACATAAATATCCATATGGTCTACTATTTAAGCTATGTATAATTAATCTACCTTTAACATTGATGGATTACCCTATTGACCTTTGTCACTGTCTAGAAACATTTAGGTAATAGCAATGCTACTCAACAAACAAGTTCTTCTTTGTGTTGTAAGACAGTCATTCAGCCAAACGCAAACATTCCGTAACCATATCGTTGGAGCATTCAGGGTGACTAAAATTTAGATTGAGGGGCTTCAGTCTCCCCCTAAAAAGGCTTAACTACGCCACAGGACCTATATTAGAATACTATTCCCTTTTGAAAGCGACTTGATCATATATCTAACAGCGAGATGTTTTTTAAAAGGACAATAGGCTAACTGGAATGCTAAAGATTTACCTCAGACAAGATGGATAGCTCTTCTTTTCTTCATTTTTTTTCAAGTTTCATTTTGTTTGTTTTTTATTTCACTCACGATGTCTCTTTTATTTTATTTTCCAAGCAAGAGCAAAACAAGCAACTTTAAAGAGGACAAATAAAGTGGAGAAGGAATGGATTTTTTTATAAATAAAAAAGAAATAAAATAGGTAGCACGCTCAAATTCCCAGAATGTTCTAGGCGTAGCGGGCCTTGCCGGATCCAAGCCATGACTCAACATCGTTGAGTAGACTTTAGGTTTAGAATATAATCTATTAAAGAATGAGGGAGGAACATAGGGGTGGTTGCGTTTGAAAAGAACAAGAGGGTATTTATTGTATGACTCTACTAGGAAGACACTTTTAAAATAACTCTAATTATATAGTAAAATGTTTTCAATATTAGCCGCAATATATATGATTTATATTTTGATAAAGGAAACTTTCTACAAAGATTGTACTATATTTCTTAGATATAAAATCATTATAGTTTATTATCTTAGAGGGCCCGATTGGTTTTACTATCGGAGTATTCTTTGATAAGTTACTAAATTTGTCTTAGAGAAGTTTGAGTCTTCTTACTTTCTAATATCCAGAGAAATTATCGTAAACGTTAAAATGTTAGATCTCAAGATTTAGATGAATCTTTACGTTTCTTTTCAACCTATCTCAAAAAGGTGTTTTTACAATTTTGTTTGTCCCCGTGTCTTTCTATCTGTCCCTGAACACGTATCTGGAACGGTTTGATGGATTTTGTTCAAACTTAATATATACATAGATGTTAAAGGGCAGTATTTTGGGATTTTGTTTACCCTAGTCTCAAAATTATGGGTAGTTTACTGATGAGTGATTTATTACGATTTTTTTTTAATTTTCGAAATTGTCTTTAACAATTTTGTTTAAAATTGATATTTATGAATTGTTTTGCCTCCCAAATAACATTATATACATGGTTTTTGATTGAAAATTCGTTAGGGGTTTAATGACTAACTAGTGATTTTTAATAATTTAAAATACTTTCAAAATGAACTTAGAAATTTTGTTTAAAATGTGTATCTAGGTACTGATTAACGTGACCAATAAAAAAATTTATTGGTTTTTTTTTGGGGGGGGGGGGAAATATATATTAGGTCAGTTTACTGATAACATATATTTTTTAACTTTGAATATTTAAAAAAATTTAAAGCGATAAGGTACAAAACGTGTATCTCCTTAGGTTTTTACTTTATAATTATTTATATATATATATATATATTTGTTTTTTTAATTCATTTTTTAGTAATTTACCGTTTATTGGTTCTTGTAAAATTGAATATTTTGAAAACTGCTCTAATAATTTTGTTCAAAATTGATATCCGGGAAATATTTTACATATTCAATAGTAATATATTTGTAATTTTCTGGAATAAATTTATTTAAGGGTAGCTAACCTACAGTAAACTATAGAAAATTTGAAAACTTTTGAAATTGGCCTTGAAGATATTAATAAAAAAACGCATCTTTTTTATAAATTTAAAATATGGTGGTTTCCAAATAGCGTATTTATGAATATTGAAAATTTTGTCAAAAATAATCGAACAACTCATTCTAAAATTTATATATGAAGAGTGTTTATTGTGATTAGCACGATGATGTGATTGGTATGTGGTAAACTTACTTAGGGTAATTTTCTTAAATACTATTTGTGAACATTTTCTTCCAAGTTATACTACACAATATGAGAAAGTTTGTGCTATTGTGTCATACCATTATTTTTATTTATATAATTCGTAATCAAGTCTTATTAATAATACATCACTATTTAAAGAAGTGAAAATTGCATTAAGGTATTTACCGTTTACTTTAAAACGTTACAAGCTTACTTTGCCTCCATTATGGATTGTTTTACTAAATGTAATCAAAATGTAATCAGTCAGATATGACATACCTTTCATAGCAAATGGAGAGTACGTATTCAAATATTTAATCTAGCTGTATAGAGATTAATTTACTTGATTTTAAGGGGGCCACCTAACTTAACACTAATATACGTTGCAGATGTTAGAAAATTACTTATTTGTTAAAATTATGTGTCAAATTAAGATGGAATATAAATGTATAGTTACTACCCTATAAATATTTCAATCACTTTAATGTTGTGAAGTTTTGTAATTTAGGTCAAATTGACTCATTTGCAACGACGTTTAACGTGATTTGTTGGACTTGTGAGGTAAATGTAAATGTTAAGAAACATATATTTAGCCTTTTTTAAACAAGTATATTCTGAATGTCGTCCCAATATAATTATAGATTATTTTAATGGTTTACTGCTTCAGATTTGACATTCTCATAATAAATACTGCCATGCTAGGATATTTCTCTTGAAGTAGGTGGTGACCTTTCTAACCAGTCCATTTTATTGAATGAAAAATAATGTGTTCTTCTTTCAATAGTATTTCTTTATTTATTTCCTTTATTGCCTAGCTATGTTCAAATATCGTACAGATTTGTGTTTGTTCTGTCTTAAAATATACTGACAATATGACGTATTTTTGTTATTACTAAACCTTCCTGTAGCAACCAATCAAAAGGTTTTGTTTCATTTCCTCTTGAATAATGAAAGCTTTCAACTCTTAAAATGCGAAGTAAAAACAATTATCGTTCATGTAGTACAGATCCATTAATGAAACTCTTTTTCATCACACACAAAAAAAAAAGTGAAGCGATTTTGTTTTTGTCAGTTTCATGCTGCTAAGCGGCTTTAACAGATGTCAGAAGTTCGCAATTTGAAAGCAGGAGCATTTCCTAATATAAAAAATTGTGGTTAATTTGGGGGTCGAGCAAACATATAAAGTGACTTGTGGAGTGATCGTTTTTATGTTTTGGCTTTTCACTTTACTTTGAAAGGCATTTTTAAATTTTAACATGAAAGGGCACATTGACACATCATGAACAAAATAGGAAATAAAGATTAGCTTTTTTTAAATTTAAAAACTTTTAGATTAAAAATAATAAGTTTAGTGAGGTTAATTTACCATTTTAAATTTAAAATTGAAGACGTATTGAAGTTCTTCAGAAGATTTTATTAATCCAATTTTTTCTCAGATCATCAGGGAAATGGATAATAATTTACTTTATATACTTAACTAGCAGCCCAACCCGGCTTCGCACGGGCATAATAATATAATAAAAGAAAATACACAATGTTTTACAGTGTTAAAATAGGAAATAAAGATTAGCTTTTTTTAAATTTAAAAACTTTTAGATTAAAAATAATAAGTTTATTGAGGTTAATTTACTATTTTAAATTCAAAATTGAAGACGTATTGAAGATCTTCAGAAGATTTTATTAATACAATTTTTCCTCAGATCATCAGGGAAATGGATAATACTTTACTTTATATACTTAATATAAGATTTAGAGAGCCCATAATCGCAATTTGTATTGGCTTGTAAAATTTGGAAAAGTAGTTTGTAGTAAAGTAAAGTCTGCTCTCCTTGTGAATATTAATAACATTAGATCATCAACTTTTATATAATAATGATTTCATAGCCAATCTGCTATGCTATTCACATGCTCCAAGGCGTAAGTCTCCTTAAATACAGTATTGATGGTGATCAGAAGGTCAAAGTTTGAATTTAGTCTGGGTATGCTTCAAATGGTCTTTCACAAGCCCTCTTTGACAAAAAAAAAATCGTCTAGTCTACACGATAATTCGGGCACATTTCCTCTAAACTATCCAACTCACCATTAGACATTATTTTAAGATGTTAAATATAATGTAAGAATGACTATAGGTACGAAACGAATCCTGGATAGCTCAGTGGTAAGAGCATTGGCGTACTAAGTCAAAGGCTTCGAGTTCGATTCCCGTCTCCCAGTGTCTTCTTTCAATTTCCTGAATAGTCTATCTAGATGGAGTAGTCCTCACTAAAAAGCATAAATAATAGCTTTGGCTATTTGGATCATTTTTTTAAAATAGATTTATAAAACCTTAGCCGCATAAATACTTTTAGTTGTAATACTAGGTTGAGTTTATAGAGAGTCTAAATTTAAATGACTCGACTAAGAACTAAGGGCACTTTACAAAAATTAGTTTACTTCGAAATGAATTGAATATTGAGTTGAATTAAAAATTTACTCCAATTTAATTTGTGTTCAAGTTTTATGTTAATAACTAAATTTCTCGATCCCATGACTAGAGTCACACAAATAAAAGAGAATCAAAACATAATCAGATAATTCTATTCTTTATTTAGGATATTTATCATGTAATTTCTAGACCACACATCATAAGCAATATAACCCAACACTAACACCAAAAATAGCCAACCAAATAATAAGAAAATTCTCTGGATTGAGACTTAGGCACCAGTTATGAGTGAACTGAGGATTCGCTTGACCATTGGTTCTCAAAACAATTGCCAAGGCACCTACCTGAAAGTGTCGCAAGAGTTTGGGTGAGTTTTTAATTAAGTCCATAAGAATTGCCCCAAAATGATGAATGCAATATATTAGTTATTATTAACTTAATGTATATACAATACATGTGTAATCACATAGAAATATTTTAATTCAAAGTGCGTCCTCAATTAAGGGTTTCATTTTCTCATAAACGCCTGAACCAAACATTTAAATAACAAAGACTGTGAGAAATATAGGGTGTGTGTCAAAGGGTACCGCCTTGGTAAGAAACGCTGTGGCGTAGACATTATATCAGCTCCAACTAACAAACAATAGTGTGTCAGATAGTTGATATTTCTAAAACAAAATAATTTTTGGTTACTCTTAAAATATTTTAGTATTATACAATTATTAATTGCATAGAAACAATTCTGTGAAATCTTTAAAAGCCAATAATATTAATTTCATTTTATTCATACACCAAGCTGTAATGAATCGGCCTATTAAGGGTTTATAGCGAACTAAGACAACATTTTTTACTTTTTGTGTATTTGTAAAGCATTTTAAAACGCTTTATTAACAAATTTTAGTTATGAAATTAACCTTATTTGGTATTTTTCTAGTATTTTAATTTTATACATAAATATTTCCAAATTTATTTAAGAAATTATTTAATAATAACACTTAAATAAACTTTAATTATCGTAAATAAGTTAAAGATATTTGTTTATCATTAAAAACGTTAAGGAATTTCCAAAAATATTGATTTTTAAAAAGGTTTGTTAAGCAGAAGAGCAAATGGTTTCCTGGACATCTTTTTACTAACACCACAGCTTATACAATATGATACGGTTATACGTATCCTGACAGCCATGGGCTGTTAAGGGAGCTCAAGAGGCCTTTTATTTTATTCTAAAAGACTATTAAGATTTTGACAATTGTAAGATATGATGATTGTTTGTCAATATTGGATACCTTTTATTTATATTTTTATTTTTGAAGCAGCTTATCGAAGTGAAATGGTGATCTGGTGGTCTAGGAGTAAGGTTTCAGACTTCTTTACTTGGGGTCCGGGGTTAAATCCTCAGTCACGGCACAGATTTATCTATTTGTCAAAACCTTCCTTCACCTCTGACAATACGTGTATCAATCACAGCCTGTGAATGTGTGGAATGCAAGGCCTCCACCGTGGTTTGGTTCCCACGTTAAACTGTAGGTCCTCCATTTCATCTCACGATCACCCTACCATTACACATTAGCGTAAGCGCGTTAGCTAGACGCATTGATAATAATAATAATAATAATAATAATAATATTAATAACTAAGTGAAATTATTGAATTTAGATTCGGTTGGCGTAATTATGTTAGATTAACTCTAGTGGAAACCAAATCGTAGTTCATCTTTAAAAATTGTTCTGTATTTAAAAATTAAAACAAAAAATTATTTATAAATTACTCAAATAATCTTCATATTCGACATTTAAAATGTGTATAAAAACTATTTTCGTTTTACTTTCACCTACCCCCGATTAGAGAACGAATTATGATCGTAAAAAATATATATCTTGAGATTTTGATAGATGCCGATGTTTTATTTAGTTTGATTAGGGATTAAAGAAAAAATAAATTTTATAAAGGTCAGCTCTAACGATATTGATTAAAATTTTAATCAAGGAATTGCTTAAAATTACAAAAAGATGACAGTTCTCAACTTCACATGGAAATGACTTTGAGTATATTTTATTTTTCATAAGCGGAAGTTTCCAATCTTGATCATATACCCACAAATATTTTAAATAAAAAATAACTTATCATTGTAAATTTGTAGTAAATATAAAAAATAAGCAATCTATACTTGAAATAAAACCAATAGTTCATGAGACGATATTGGCAAATATGTTTTTTAAATTGCTGTTTTCGAAACTGATGCTTTTCCTTTTGGTGTACATGGACGTTAATTTTTTCTCAATTTGTTTCTATAACACTGTGTATTATTTAATTCATAATCTTTGGTGTAATGTATCTGTAAAAAAGAATTACTTTATATTTTTACCAACGGTAGTTTAGGAGTTTATAGATATGTCTTCATTTTTAAGCAATGTAGCGAGAAAATATTTGCTTTGTGATGCATCGCATAGTTATTTTTTTTCGCATCTTATTAGTCATCAGGGGCTATCCATACTTAACTATACTAATGGGGCGAGGATTTACGGAAAATATATAATCATTTGTTTGGAATATCGAGTGAAAAACAATTATGAAAAAGCACCCTTTGAAATTATTGTCAGGGTTTAAACCCTTACCTATCTATTACAATAAAACTAGACTAGATGATCCTTCAATTAGTCTACGTGGCCACAATTGATGTAAAAAAAATTAAACTGCACTAATTCAAAGGAAATAGTCAATACTTAATAACGCAATTTTAAATATGCTTCTTGTCAGCTGATATATCTATTTAGCTATGGTTGACCTCAGTGGTCTTAAAGTAAAGTTCTCGCCTCAGGACTAATGCTCATGGGTTCAAACCGAGTTGGGGGTCAATTATTATTCTTGAGTGATGAAAACCCGTAGCGAAATTTCCTTCGGAAGGCAAGTAAGGCCATCGGTCGGTCCTATGTCCATTGGGGCATGTAAAAGAACCCTGGAAGATATGTGAAAATACATTTTCCAGCAACATTGTTAGGTTCTTTCACTCTCATTAATAAAACTTCTCGTGTGCTCATATAATTCAGTCTGTTCAGAAAATGCACTTTAAATACCTCAAATAAAAATAAAATAAATCTGTTAATATTTTATGATGAAAGTATAAATGATTTGGAAGAGTGTTTATAAATCTAATTTATTTGCGATAAAGATTTTTCCCACGCCCCACCTCTTGATATTCGTGCGGGAAATTTACACTTATAGAGCTGAGGAAGAAATTATCCCATATTTATTCTCATGGTGGGAAAGGATAAAACTGTTAGGAAGCTGATCTTTATATACCCAGCCGCGATTTGATTCCTTACTTCCCAGTCAATGCAAACTAGAAAATAATATATCGTTGTCCTAGCCCACGTATCCGCCGATTCGGGTGACAATTATTTTAATATCATACGCATTTTCGCTCCTACATGGTAGTTTTGGAAGAATTCCCAGGAAATGCTTCAAGATTTGATGTAATATATGGATATGGTTTGATACAACAAAGATGAAAATATGATTTTCTAGTTCTTTAATTTAAGGTTTAGCTTATGCCAAACAACATAGTATACATTGTTACTATTACGTTCCATCAGTTTTACGGTAACATAAATGTTACAGTCCAATTTTAATAGAAATAACCTTTTAGAAAATACATACGGTTTTTGCCGTAAATATTGGTTATATTTTACAATTTTATTCATGCTGTTTAGTAGCAATTTGTTTTATTTACCTGTTTAATTATGACTAGACTAATAGGTTCTTTAATTCCAGTTTTGATATTCTATTTTTTTTTCTCGGTTTTTGTATCCTATTATTATTTATTGATTTAAACTACATTGGAGTGAGTCTCCTTATACTAATTTTAACCACTCTAAATCTAACTTACACATGCGATTACACATGATGTGCTTGTTTGTTTTATAGGTATTGTTAATATCAGATATTGAAAGTGACAACTGTTGATCACATGACTTCACAAATGATCGTGTGAAAGTAGATATAATAACTTTCATAGCAGCCATATAGAAAAAAAACCTTCATCTGATAATTGGAATGCACACAAGTTTAATGACCATTTTCAAACTGATAATAACGGTTTTTACCTATGCATATTATTTACAAGAGTCTACTCTAAACATCCTAGCTCATTTAAAGTCAGTGATGTTGTTTATTTTTGTATTTATTTTCAGCCCCACGTCTGAATGACAACTCGTTCAGGCAATACTCATATGTAGGCCAAATAATTACACTAATGTGTTAGGAATAAGGAGGCTTATTTTAAAAGAAGTGTATCTGCATTTGCTTGGAGGAAGAATTGGAAAACATTTAGAAAATAAAACCTCAGTACAACCTGCATGGATATGAACCCAGATCTCCCGGTCATCGGTGGTCTAGTCTATTACGAGGGTGAAGCCTTAGACCATGCGGCCATTGGAGTGGGGGAGAACGTGGTGAGTTAGAGAAAATTTCAGATAATTTAACAAATGGGATTTTGTTGATCCTCTAGGTCTTGTGCATATGAGCTTCATTTTTATTACAAATTAATTTGGAAAGAATTTTAATAAGTGATATACTAAAAAACAAGCGTTATAAACCATTTCTAAAATAATTATGTAATATATTTTTTCTCTTTAAAGACTGTTATGATATGTTCCAAAACAAATATTTGATCAGAAAACTGGATTGTCAAAGGTTTACTTTAAATTTAAATAACACATCTCAGTGGCCTAATGGTCTAAGGCGTCACTTTTGTGTTCGACTGGCCTGCTCATAACAGGGAGTTCAGGTTTCAAATTTTGGTCGGGTATACTGAGGGTGGTTTTTCCTAAATGGTTTCCCACTCGCCTTTCACGCCAATTTGGGCAGATTACCTCTAAAATGGTTACTCCCACATCCTTACCCCATTAGAATAATTATCATATATACGTATAATCTGAATAGGTAGTAAAACGTGCTGATATATAAATATATATATATATCAAATTAGCACCAACAAAATCCTTAAGTGCTCTCCATAAGTACATATATGGCTATGGTTTGGAAAATTGTTAATATCTTATCTTTGAAAAAGAATATTATATAAAATATACATCATCGGTATTAAAGTCAATGTCAAACTACGCATCATAAACTAGATGTTTTAAAATTAGTGGGTAGTAAATAACTCTGGTTTATCAAAATGGCAACAACAAAACTATTGAAACATTCTATTTTGAGGACATTTCTAAAATATTCAGTTTGGTTTCAAGCAAACAATCATTCAGCTATTGCCTGAGTCTAGTTCTCTGTTAAAAGTTGTAATCAAAAATAATCAACTTAAAGGAATGGGTATAATTAAACTTATTTATGATTGAAATACTTTTTTAAGTTTTTAACCTTCACAAACAAAACTAATTTCATATACTCATCCGTTATATCGTTAACTATTCTTAAATGATACCTTTGAACAGAAATAAAGGTGATTCAATACAAAATATTTATATTTGGTTAATCTTGGTTGAGAAAAACGAGTATTTACTGTTCTCTAAGCTTATTTTCGAACAATGTTTAGCTTATGTTGCACCCCCAAAGTGAAATTTGAGATTTTCGCAAATTTGATGAATTTATGCTCATTCCGTGAACTGACTTCTTCGCCGGTCCATTTCACAGACCGGGCAAAAAATTGTCTGTTTAATGAATTGGGTAATGCTTGTGCTTCCCAGTTGACGGACTCCCGGTAGGATGTACTAGGGGTGTTTTTTCTTAATTGATTTCCCTCTCTTTCCAAGGAAGTGGGGGTACACTTTCTATATATTCATTCTTACTCATCCCTAACCCACTAGTGTAATTAGTGCATACGCATATAACTTGAATGGCTAGCAAAATGCTGTGTTATACAATAAAACCTAGCCCAGAACAATATACCATGTTCAAATACCTACATCAAGACTTAGAAATAAAATTATAATTTCTGAGTAACAAGACAAATTTTATTTAAGTTAATAAATAATATTGATAATCCATAGCTTAGATATTTACATTTTTTTAAGCATTTAATATAATTAGATAGATTTAATAAGAAAATGTGTATGTAAATTTACTTGATTTGTACAAAAATAAACAGTACATAAATGAAATCCTGTCCCCTATGTAGGATTAGTTGAACCCAACTATAGCTCTTAGAAGCCCCAGTTTTATCTTCCGTGGGGCTTAAAATAAATAAGTGTCTGCTTATTTGTTCATCCTATCTACCAGATCCTTTAATGGCTGGCGCTAGAGCTGGGTATTACATGTTAAATACCACCCTTTAAAAGAAAATCATGGACAGACTTAAACCTAGCCTTAGTAAGTAAGTACCCTCAAATGGGGACGTAAGTTTCGTCTTGTATGATTTGCTGAGGATGGAATAAAGGATCGGAGTGCGTATGCTGGCCAGCAATACTGAGGTACCCACTTCGGTGGCCACGTGGTCTACCTCGCTACTATCGTGTTGGATTATTCTAATGAAGACGGGGAAATCGGGATTAGATCCCGGTCTGGTTAACTGAAGGTGATAAATCCTAAAAGCCTTTTCACTCTTCTTTCTCTCAAGTGCGGGTGCACTTCATCGCAATTAAACCTTCCTAATACCTAAATAATTAGTGTAATTAGTACATAGGAGAATAGCCCAAACGGGGTAACGTGGTAATAAAAAAAATACTAAGGTGCTATGAAAATGCAGCATACTGCAGGAAGACGTTTGTGCGTATAATGGCCAGCAATACTGAGGTACCCGCTTCGGTGGTCACGTGGTCTGACGCGCTACTATCGTGTTGGATTGTTATAATGAAGACGGGGAAATCGGGATTAGATCCCGGTCGGGTGCACTGCAGGTGATATATCCTAAAAGCCTTTTCACTCTTCTTTATCTCAAGCTCGGGTGTACTTCCTCGCAATTAAACCTTCCTAATACCTAAATCATTAGTGTAATTAGTACATAGGAGTATAGCCCAAACGGGATAACGTGGTAATACAAAAAATACTAAGGTGCTATTTTAACAGATGTCTCCATAAAAATGCAGCACACTGCAGGAAGACGTTTAGCATATCTGTTTATTTTTTATTTATTTATTTAAAGTATTTAACTGGCACTTTCTGATCCGACTGATTATATCCACACAAAAAATGTCTAAGAGAGAAAGCGAAAGGGCCTACCAATTTTGTGGGAAATGTATGTTCACATACCTGCCAGCGTTAATTTACGTGCCACAAATGTCGTGGGACAGACGGTTTTACTTTCTCTTCTAAAGTTGTGCTACGCTATTTTTTTTATCGCTAATGAAAAATCCCTCGATTTCCGCTGGGTTTGAACTCACGAATATTGGGTCTTGACTCGAGCACTTTAACCCAAGACTATCAAGGTCAACTACTAATTCTTGCCACACAAGTGTGTACCTGGAATTTTTCATCACCTGATATATCTGAAAACTAGAAAAAATAACTAGGTATTTTTTCACGTACTCATACGTCAAATCTTGAATCTCCAACTGTCACTTTCGATAGATGCTATCATCATATATAGAATAACACTAATAATACTAAAATTGTATCAATTATGAAAGCAAAAGATAAGTTTGCCTTTTCTTAAAAAGGGCTCCAAATGTACATTCGTAAGGAAATAAATTCATTTTTGTTATAAATGTGCGGATAGCCTGGAGGGAGCACGTAAAATGTAATACTCCCATTAAACATGTTGTGAATTAGCACTGAAGAGAGAAGAATTATTGGTTTTCCCTCAGCATCCCCCTTTCTTTCTCTGATGTCCCTTTACACCCAACCACTCTAGGTCCATCAGTAAATATGTTCCTCTCGTGATGCTAATATAGTCCTCTTAATCAACCACTGCAAGCGGCATGACCTCCGGTCTCTCCGTGTTAAACTAACCTTGAAATAGATTCAGGCTGCTATACGTTTTACTTCCAGCCATTACACTCCGGCTCATTTACTGGCGGGGTGCATTAAGCGCACACGATCACTTAGAAAATAGAGGGAGAGAGTGAAGAAGCATAGGGGAATAAAGTCAAATTGACACATGATTTTCTCTAACTATATCACATAGTGTGATTAAAAATAATACATAAAAAACGCTCCCATTCCCCTGGACATTTATGGGGTCTAAAAAATATTACCAGGTACACTTTCTCTTAGTTCAAACTTCTTCAACTTTAACACATTAAAAAAATTAATAAATATGCACCTGCGTTTGTGTATGAACGGATTAAGGCGTTATTCTCATGTTATACTGACCTGCTGATGATGGTTTTTACCAAATGTGTTCCCACTATCCTTCCGAGCAAATGTGGGGAGATTACTTATAAAATGCTTCCTTCCTCCTCCCTACCCCATTAGAGCAATTATAACATATGCATATAACCTGAACGGTTAGTAAGATTCGGTGTAGAAATTTCAAAAAAGAGATATCATTCTTGTCTAAGTAGAGTGCCTGCCTATTAAATATAGGAGTCCCGGATTCAATTTCTGGCTTGGCTGGAAGCTTTATTAATTGTGAAATGCGTCTTTTCCATCTCACTTTGATGAATTATCAACCGGGAGACGCCATGGTGTGTCTCTTCTAGTTTAAAGTTAGTTTATAAAACGCGTGCTGATATAATCTTTCAGCTTAGAAAGTGCAAGTTAAATATCTTAAATAAAACTAACCAAGAGAAAATTGGCGAGTAATATCTTTCCTTGTGTACCTAGTGTAACATTAGCGTGGGCCGCTAATATGACAAGGGCTGTATCCGAATAGTTAAGTACATTTGACTTGATGCAGACTTGATGCAGTCTTGATAATTTTACACTTCTTGCGGTTTTCATAGTGAAGACTGCATCAAACTATTCGAACGGCAACACACTTGGGCCCACAGTGCTGCTTCCTACCGAATAACTTGTCTAGGTCGATGCTCAACAGACGAAACGTTAATACTAAAACAATTGCCAGTCAAACACCGCACCAACGCCACATGGCTCGTAGCTTTCGTATCCATGATTACCAAGACCTCGAGAAAACTGCATTGATCTAGTCCGCGACTATTCGGACAGATCTACACTTGGTCACGTGATTGTCAATGCAGCTATCAATGCCACGAGCCAACGCGACGCCGCATAAGTAGACTATTCAGATACAGCCAATGTTATTATCCACCCCTAAACAAGCTAATATTCGTAGACATCTTGCAATAGAAATACCAATAGAACCAGCAAGTTCTAAATATTACCCCAAATAAACTCATACTCATAGACATCCTCCATTATTAAACATCACGATCTTACTATGTCAATTATAGGTCTCTACCCACGCGTATATATGCCTCAAGTAGACCAACGTGCAAGTCCAGCCTGCTCACCACGAATGCTAGAATGAAGAGAAGTCCAAAACACGCTACAATTGTGCAGCACGCTGATGTTCCAACGGTGAAAGCCAGCAATGCTTTGATTGGCTAGTACTGTACTATTAGAAGACCACTCATATGTTGGACACCTGGATTGTCGTACGTGACCTAACAGGCATAGTTCTACACTTGCTCGTCTTGTGTATCAAATACAGTGGAAGATGGTCAAGGCAACAATAACCCGGCCTACGTGACGAATATAACGAAGCCTCTCCACCAGATGTTTGCGAATGACGAAATAACAAAACAGAACTCCCATCTTCCCACCTAGCAACTAGACCTATATAACGAGGGACCACAAACAATATCGATAACTATTACTTTGGCCATTTCCACGAGACGTCCTGTTCAGGACTAGAACGTTATCCAGCCAGGATGGCTTATAATATCTTTTTTTAAATCTTAAAATATAAATTGCTGTGATGGGTTTCAATTTCTTAATTTACTATGGTTTAGTTTGTTATGGAAATCTGCCATTGTAGGCATCGGTAATGTGTTTTTAAAAACTATAATTATAAACGTAAATTCTGTTATGGAGCACTTAATGCTTCCTTTTGCCGCTTGGGTGCTAGTATCTGTGTATTTTCTTGGTTTAATTAGATAAATCATTTTTTGGCTCTTTTTATATCTTGCAATATTTAGTTTAAATATTACATTTTTGATTTTGTGGTTATCAGTAATTTAAATTATTTAAATTGATAATGTTTCTTTTGTTGGTTATTATGAATACTTATTTGCTTTTAAGATAATGTTAAAGTAACTTATTTTTGTTGTTTAATATGGTTTTGAATTTAATATTCGTTGATTCATTTAGGCAAAACTACAACTTCTGTAACGTAACTTTTTCTATTTTAATATTAAATATTTAAATGTGGGAATTTTGTTTAATTCTTTAAAAGTGACGAGGGTAAATGTTCCGGTAAGGTTTGAGTTTAATTGGTAAATCAAACCTTTGTGCTTTAACGTAAATATCTGGTGCGATATTTAAATTTAAATTTATTCCCTTGGTTTAAAACTGTTAAGTCTATTCACTGGTGTGAATCTGACGCATTGTAAACCATTTAAAAGAGGCTCATTAAACTCTTTGCAATTTTTGTAATACTTAGTAATTTAAACTTTTGACCTTTTTGATTTTATTTGATCTTAATTCACTGGGGCGAATTAGAAGCTTTTATATAATTTATAAAAGTTTCTTTAATTAATAGCAACAATTTGGTGTAGCTCATTTGTCTCTTTTAAACAAGTTTATATTATACAACTATATTCTTTGAACTTTTTGAAATGAACTGCGCATGTAATAAATTGCTAAGAATTATCTGTTTTTCAACACACTTCAATAAGACCTGTAAGGCCATGCAACCTGTTGTTTTAAAAATATTTGTTACTTTGAATAAAATTCAAATATTTCACTAACCTGCATATGTTTTACTTTTGCGTGTATTATTTATAACCTACCTCTATTATTTATTTTATTGTGGCTGTAACTGAATAGAATGAGAATGGGGTGGTACAATTGCTTTACAACCCATTTGGGCTACTGCATATTTACACAAGCATGAGGAGGAGTAAGGTGGGATTTAGAGGAAATCTACCCACATTTGTGGGAAACCCTTAAGGGAAACCTTTCTCTCTATACATCCAACTGGGATTCGAACTCCCTCTTACCTTTTACCAGAAATCCTTAACATGATGAAAATTACGTCTTCTACCGTGTTACCACCGATTTGGGGAAAGTATATTTAATAACAGTTATAAATAATCAGATGTTTTTGGAACATTTAAGGTGTGGATGTAGGGAAAACTAGAAAAGGCCGTCGTGTTTGCAGTTTTAACAAAAACTTTTTTGGTCAAATTAAATAAAGTGTTGATTCAATAGAAAGATAGAATTTAATTTTATTCCCGTGGTGACCTCAACAGTTTTTGAATATCTGCCATGACTGGGTGGTTAACTACTTTTTATATTAAGAGAAATAGTTGTCATTAAATTACAGGGAACTCTTGAGAGATATTCAACAACTGATGAGAATAAAATTAGACTATGTTTCTATTGACAAAAAAAATGCCTCACTATAAATACTGTCAAAACACTGACCTTTATTCACGTCCCCAACAACTCCACCTAAACACAACAGTACAAAATTCACACGAATTATATTACTAGATCTCATGCTTTAAACTATAACACTATAGTGATTACACTATTTTATATAGCATATATAATAGTAAACTCACTTGTACAATCATGTGTAATGCGTATGGGCCGAAAACGGAATAAATTTGCATTCTCCTGGTATTTTTGTCGGGAACGAGGTGGTCTAAGTTCAAATCACAGATGGGCATGATTACAATGTTTATCCTAAATGATTTCCTACTCTCCTTCAACCCAAATACAGGTACATTTCATAAGAATTATACCTTCAAAATCCTTATTCCACTAGCGTGATTAAAATCTGTATAGCTTGGACGCGTAGTAAGACTCGTGTAAATAAAACACTCTACCACGCGTAGGCAATTCTATAGTAGCCTTGTGATGCGGGCCTACGTGCCACAAGGCGCATAATGTCAAATTGCAGCATCTGGCGCTTACACGACGCCACACTGTTGATGGTTTTATATAGACTAGTCGTCACAGCAGACGCCACTTTTATTGCGTTGCTAGGACCAACACCCCGACCAATCAGAAGAGTATAGGATAATAAAACTAACTTTAAAACTTTGGCAGAAAGTCCTGTATATCTAATTGTTACCTTGAGCCGAATGTTATCCAGTTATGCATGTGTCACCAGTTATTAATATGTCACACTGTCTTAGTTGATAATTCGTCTTAGGTAGTATTTTCCCTTTATTTATATACCACTTTTATTACAATACCAGTGATTAAATTATAGTTATGAATGATAACTTTTATTTTTGCGAATGGCATTACTGACCGGGAGGGATATGATATCCTGTTTGGTCGTTTGGTACGCTACTCTGGTGGCACAATATGTTGCCTAAGTTACGACTATGGTGATTGTCTACACGTACCCACAATGAGATTCTGTGATGATTGTGAATATGTAGGTATGGACCATTGGGAGTCTTAAACCTCGCTTAAGCCTAATTTACCTACTCCTGGTGAGCGTTGGGATATTTCTACTTAAGATAAAAATACCGGAAGTACCAGGCGAGAATTGAACCTAGAACCTCCAGGCTCGTAGTCAGGTATACTGACCACTAAACCACGGGACATGATAACCATTTAGGTAACGAACTATACTTTAGGAAATAGGAAAGTTATATTTATAAGAAATGTACCCACACTCGCATGGAAAACAATTTTGTAAAATACACCCTCAGTACATCCGACTGAGAGTCAAACCTTGATCTCCCCACCATCGACAGTTTAGTTTTCCGTGAGGATAGCGCGTTAGACCATGTGGCCTACAAATCTGGGGAAATATAATTTACCTAACGAGTATTTGTAGAAGCGATTTAAAGTGTATTCCGTGCAATCGTTCACGAATTAATTCCTTGTAAAAAAAATGAATATCTTTACATAGTCTTTTTATAATGGGCGTACATGAGAGAAAGAAAGAAAAGTATTTTAATAACATATATAATGTTTTCCTCAGTTAATGACAAGGATCAAAGGCACTAATTAGGTTGATTATTTTATTCAATTAATCTCACGTATTAATAAAATAATTCGCTAGACTAACAACAACCTGTTTTAAACACACAGATTAACGTTCGTTGATGACAGATTATACATTAAAATTATAGATACATGAGCCCTTCAAACTACATGAAAACTAATTACAAATAAAGATATACTGTATATCACGATGAGAGGTTACCAATTACACATTCACCATCATGGTAGTCTGATACGTATTGACGATTTATTAACCGTAAACTATTTATCCAAGCATACATCATTAGTCACGGATAGATGAATTTAAATGAAAACTCCCACATTGGTGGGCATTTAATCTAAGTTTCAGTATCAGCTATAGCTTGATTGATAGACATTTAAAACACCTTGTAAAAATTATAAACCATTTTTTAGGTAAACATTGATAGCATTTCACTAAATCATTATTTTCATTTTAGATATAAATTATGTATAATATTTATATCAATTATAACTGCAATTCACATTATATAAATTATGGATACGTGAAAGTAGAGCTAATAGCTTTTAAAGCTGTCAGATACATCAATTATTAAGAAAACTTGTGTGTAGCCTGCTTTGACGTTGACAAGGAGGATGGGGTTTGATTCCTGGTTGGGTTTAATGAAAGTGCTATTTTCTAAAGGGTGTTTCACTTACCCTCAGAGCAAGTGTTAGTACTTTTTCTCTGAATTCTATCTTATTACCTTCTAGTCCAACACCATAATTCAAACACGTATAGACAGGATAGGTTGTAATAAAGGGTGTGCGGGGACAATAAAGAAACCAAAAGCTTCAATCTGCCCTCGGTATGTTGCTATTACATTATTAAGTTTATAAACCTGCATTATTACCCATTTAACTTATTGTCAAACTATTACGTCAAGGCAAGTCGGATCAAATTTTAGTTTCTTCAAGGAACCAGTTTACAACCATGAGACAGGGGTACCTGTACTGATTTGAACAAATTCTAAGGTATCTTACTACCCCTCTCTTCTTCAACTACCCTGCCTCCCCTTACCATAAACGTACATATAAACTCTATAATATTTTAAGATGCTAGAAGTTAAATTGATAAGTATTGGAAATAAAATTTGAAACTTGTGCACTTTGAAGAAAATCTATTAAACTTTAAGAATGCTAAGATAGGTTGTGACACTTAGCGATATAATTAAACAATGGGTCCTATATACATTTTAACTATATTTTAAGTTACACATTTTATTACGTAGGTAAATAACTTTTATCAAAAGGTCGTTCAAATATATATATATTTATTTATTTAATACTAAATGATCTTACTTTAAATTTAAACAGGTCCATATCAATAACTTTTTTAATATCACACATTAATTTATCTTAAAATAAATGCAAAATTTGTTTTCACACATTTTTTTCGTTAAAAAAGAAAGATGTAAGACTTCTAAAATAATTTGAAATATTATACTAATTACATAGTTTAATGGTACCCATATATCTTGTTGTTACTTGAGAAAACAAGAGGAAAGAAACTTAACTAATTAGAATATTCAATTAGTTAATTGGTGTCAGAATTGAAACTGAAACTAATGACACTTTGAATTAGATTAAGGCAAACTACCACCTCTAATAAAATTGGTAGTCATTAGGAACCCCGCCCCCCCAAGAAACGGTTAGAAATAAATATTATTTTATGTAATAAAAAATAAGAAACCACATGTTTGTTATAAAACTGAAAGTTAATATTGTTATTATAATTTATATACGTGTATCTAAATTTGTGTTACCAAATAATTAACTTGACACGGCATATTCATTTGTACCTTTTTAATTACATAAATAGAAAAAATATTTACCTTACTATAGTGAAATTATAAAACTTATTTGTTCCAGAAGAAAATATGTATTTTTCAAATTTTAAAATAATCTTGTGTAGGTTTTAATTTAGAGGTTGCTGTAACTAATTAGCGCAATTAGCTAATTAGCAAAATAGCTATCACTATAATCTCTATGAGAACGAGGAGAAACGTTAATTTTGGTAAAGTAGTTGAAGGTTATCCTACATATTAAAAAAATCCTACATACTTTAATTAAAAAATCAAAATATAGCACCTTTTTAAATAGCATAATAAATTAATACACACACTGACCTGGCTTAGTGACCATCATGTTGACAGAAAGATATGCAAAAACCCATATATATAAGATATTAATGCATTGTATTCCAGTTATAGATATTTACTCATATTATGGCTATCTAGGAGGACAAATTATATTTCTTATGATGGATCCACGCCTTGTGTTCTTTATGAAAATAGGTGACCTGGTGGTCTAGGGCTAAGGTGTCAGACTTCTGTACTGGCGGCCGGGGTTCAATCCTTGGTCCCGGCACAGATTTATCTGATTACCAAACCCTTCCTTCACCTCTGACAAGACATCTTGTTAATGTGGGGAATGCCAGGCCTCCACCGTGGTTCGGATTCCACGTTAAACTGTAGGTCCTCCATTTCATCTCACAATCACCCTACCATTACACATTAGCGTAAGTGCGTATAACCCGAATGGGTAGTAAGACGCGGTGCTAACAATAATAATAATTTATGAAAATAAATTTCAAAAATTAAGGAAGGTCAGATGAGTGACACTTGTATCAATCAAGTAACAAATGGACTTAGAAACCGTTCAGATATATAAATTAATTTATTTGAATATATACACTAAATAGTGCTCCTGAGTTACTACATTCAATATTTAACTAATGAACGTATACCCTAGAATGATTCAAATGTTTATTGTTTATATAAATGTAAATTAACCGCAATTTACGTTGACTGGCATCAATCTTACTTAACCTAGTTCCACTAAGATGTAGCTTAAAGGGCCACAGTGTAATTTGCAAGTGTTTGCTGGTACCTTTAAATGCAAACGTAGTGTACATCTTTGTACATTTTAGTACTGTAATTGTAATTAAATTATTTATCTATACAATAGATAAAACTATTGTTTTCTCCACGCTCAAGAGTTAAGACACGTAAATTAAACGATATAGCATAAGTACAGTTAAGTAAGGAATTTATTTTGAGCCAGTAGTGGAATAATATGTGATATTTTAACAATATTAAAGCTAAAATAAAGGTGTATTTAAAAAAAATACATGTATGAAATTATATGAAATGCTAGATTACACAACAAGAGAAAACATATCATAGATCTGTTAGACTGATCGTGGCAATCTCATAGACACAAGATAAATAAAAATAAAAATTGAGCTCAAGTTTTATTAGAGGTCATAAATAAATTAAACATAAGAAAATAATTTTTCTTTTTATAAATTTTTAAATTAATTTGGTGAAATATTATACTTCTTTCAATGTTGTCTAAAAAATATAATAATGAAACAAATAAATTGATCACATAATATTCTAATCCAAGCTAATAAATAATGCACGACATACATGTTTAGTGTTTTCACAATTAATTCAGTAGAAAAAATTCTATTAAATCGATAATTACTACGAAATATTCTATTCTCATTCACACGGTCATTGCTTTAATGTAGTTGTGCAAATTGATAATGGTGTATCCAAAAATAAAAATAATTTAAAAAACTAGTTTGTATGTGTGTGAGTAAATATTAAATCTTTGATGAATTATTTTTAAATTAGAGATTATATAAATTACATCCAACTAAAATTACTCACTTCAAATGTTTTTGGAAATAAAAGATATCTCTCTTTACTTATGTTTGAAGTACTATTAAAGTTGTTCAAGTAAGATAGCTTATATCTCTTCTGGCTTGTGTCTATACATCACTGAAAAGTATGGCCAGTAACGAAACCATGATGGTGGGTCGATTGAATGGTAAAGGATTACGTGCACTGAAATCACTATGGAAACATCGCCCGTGATTAAGGTTCATAGTGGGTTAAGAATAAGTAAGGCTCTATGAGATGAAAATGGCTAATAAGGAAACGCTCAACAGTTTTTAAACTAAGGTACATTTATAAATGGCTACGAAACCAATGAATGTAGCCGTCGACGATAACGAGTTTCGACGGATCGCAGCAATTTATTCTTTAAGAAATATTTATAATGTGAAAATCAAGAGAAATTTGAGAGGTTGAACCTATTTTATTGAAGCACATAAGCAAGAATTAAATTAGTGATAATAGAGCTAACCTCGGTGAACTAAGATGAAATGTAGTGTTGGGGTCGGGGTGTAAAATATTTTTACATGGTAATATCAGTAGTTTGTTTTATACCAAAAAGATAAACATAAATGACGTTTTCTTTCATCCAACACCAATACTTTACCTCCATCCCTTTCACAGAAATATTTCATGTACATCATCCCTGCTCAATCAAGTTAAATTAGATTGTTTTTTTATTAAAATAGTGGCACAAGATAGTTCTAATGCTTGCAATCAAAACATTATTTAGCAGATTATTGAAACGGAACTCATTTTCAATAATAGCAAGATTGTTTGTCAAAAACTATCGTTTATAATATTATTAATCGTAATGTAACCATCAAACCATCTAAAATTGAATAAAAAGCTCAAGGTTTTGTACTAATCACATTAATATAAAATAATATACACTGCCGTTTAATGTCATTGTTGGACTACATTCACCAGCGCAGTTTGGAAAATAGTGCAGGTGTCCGTACATATGTTTGGCACAATTGCCCGTGTCAACAAATATATTTCTAATGAGGACACAATCGCTTCTATCAGAGTCAGCACAATCGTCCCTCCCTTCCTCCTTAAACCACTTTGGTTTTAAAGAACAAAATCTTTTCCACGCATAGACCACGCAGTCTCAGCTTTTCTTCCCATTTGCATAGAGATTGTTGTCACGGTAGGACAGACAGTTCAAAGACGGTTCCAACAAGAGATCTGGCAACATTGATCAGGGAACGTTGCCAGTTTGGCTCGTCTCTTCGGGAGGAGTATTTTTTTTCGGGAGCCTTTCGATGCTCATCCGACAAGGGAACAAACTCTGAGAAGAGTCGGAAAGAAACGAATATATATAATAATAATAATAATAATAATAATAATAATAATAATAATAATAATAATAATAATAATAATAATAATAATAATAATAGAGAGGCGTGGATTATTGTCCACACAGACGACGCTGCACGTTTATCGCACGAGCTACACAGTAATACATTGCTACGGTCAGACTAATGATGGCAGCCTACTTGACAGGTAGGGTCATTGCCAAAACTGAATGTACCATGGTTTACTAACTTTACTTTAGACGGGTCTTTCTATTTGCATGTCCTCTCATCTGTGATGGTTCTGTAAATATGTGAAATCTCAATTCTTAGAATACGTTAGTAACCAGATACAATAAATAAAAAGATAAGCTTAGAGTACCTCGAGCTTATTTGTTTAGATGAAAAAGTTCACAAATACATTATAAGCCTCCCAAACAATTTACTTTATGAATTATTACAAACGTGATGTAAGCACGAAAATGTTAATCTTGTCTTAAATAATATGAGAGTTCAAGGACGATCTTACCAGGAACAAGATACATCATTAATATTGGATAAAAATGAATTAACAATAACCCACTAAGTGGCAGAATGGTCTAAGGCATCACTCATATGTTAGACTGGCCTGTTGATAATGATGGGAAGATTGGGGTTCAAAGCTTGGTCGGGTCTATTGAAAGTATTTTTTCCCCAAAGGGTTCCCAACTTTCATTATACACAAATATGGGTATATTACCTCTAAAATGCTTCCTTTCTCGTTCCTAGCCCATTATAGTAATGATCATCGGGAGACCTGGTGGTCTAGGGGTAAAGTGTCAGACTTCTGTGCTGGGGGTCCGGGGCTCAATCCTTGGTCCCAGCAGAGATTGNCCATTCGCATAATTATTATTGTGAACTTATGAGTTAAACTACAAAACGAAAAAAAAAAAGTTCCACGCAGACTTTGAATTTAAATATAATACAACTACAAAATTCATTGAACACGAATATATGTCATTAAAATATTACACAATTAGAGGCTTAATTAAGATTGTTATAAGGGAGACCTGGTGGTCTAGGGGTAAAGTGTCAGACTTCTGTGCTGGGGGTCCGGGGCTCAATCCTTGGTCCCAGCAGAGATTGATCTGATTGCCAAACCCTTCCTTCACTTCTGACAAGACGTGTATTAATCACAACATGTGAATGTGGGGAATGCCAGGTCTCCACCGTGGTTTGGATCCCACGTTAAACTGTAGGTCCTCCATTTAATCTCATAATCACCTTACCATTACACATTAGTGTAAGTGCGTATAGCCCTAACGGGTAGTAAGACGCGGTGCTAATAATAATAATAATAATAATAATAATAATAATAATAATAATAGTAATATCATACATTCGTATAACTTAAACAAGTAGTGAAACGCTGTGTAAGAAAAATGTTATATAGGCGCCAGCTTCATGCTTAGAAATAATTAAATATTTTATTTAAAAGATAAAAACTTAGGAATTTGAGGTTTCTGCAACATAACAATGAATATTAAAATTTAAAATCGAAAATGAATCTATATTAATAAAATGAAGAGTTTGTTTCACTGTAATGAACATTGCATGATATCTACCGCAGGCAGAGGGCTTAAATTCTAAAACTAGTAGCCGCTGTGCACCTCAAAGTGGAAATTTTAAAATGTGGATCAGATACTTTTAAATTAATTAAAAAATGGCTCGGTATAGATAAAACAAAGAGAATTTTTCTGTCTGTTTGAAACAAAAAAGCGTTGCAGGGGTACCACGAAATCTCTTGAATGGTTACCAAGGGTGAAGCTATTTTGGAATAAAATTATATATATTATTGAGTTTAAATCCAAATGGAGATTTAGAAAAAATAATATATTAATTCACTGTGTAGCCCTTGCTTTCTAGAACTAGGTGTCCCAGGGCATAATAAAACACACATATTTATATATATATGCATATATAATGATGCATATATATCATACTCATTACAATGTGTATATATACATTGTAATGAGTGATACGAGAATAAAATATCGCTTCTAATAAGGCAATGTGTACTCGGAAGAGGCAATGGGACCGATGAGAATGACGCAAGCTTCACAACAAAGAACGAGACTTGTCTACCATCACAATCCAGCGCGAAGTATACTTTCGATGAGTCAGTTCTTCACATGATTTCATGAGCCAAGCAGAACTTATTCTTGCTAGCTGGTGCGAATCTTCAATGAACAGCTTGATGAGAAGAACTTTATATTATTAGTGGTAGCACTTTATTAGAGAAGTGCTACACGTTTTAGATTACGATTAGATTAATAAATGTGTTATGACATTTAACTATATCAGTGAACACGCGGGCTAGACGTCAAGCACGTTTAATTTGGTTTTACCTGTAACAAGGAGGTAAAGATTCGAAACACGGCAGTTTTAATTACTCCAAACTATCTTACACACTCTCCCGCCACGAGAATGAGAGTAGAATCTCCTCTTAATTTCTATTTAAATTAGTATTGACCAGATGGGTAGTAATAATTGATTTGAAAAATTATAGCTAAGAAATGTGGTGTAAATGACGTTAGCTTTTGATAAGAGGACTACTAGCTTGTTCCCCAATTTAGGTCTTTAGAATTGTGTTCTACCTATTTAATAAATAATGAATTAAAAGTCCAGTTATTGTATACTTGTTTACTCCATGGAATTAAGAACTCAAGTTTCATTTCTGCACTTACAAAAGCATGCCACCTATCCCTATATTAAGCTAGTTATATCCAGTCCACCTCATTACACTTCAACTCTTTCAAGTTTATTCTAATGTCATCCATCCTCCCATCTGCGTTCTGGTATTCCCAATGGTATCTTCCTTTTGGGTTTGTCAGTCAGTATTTGTCCTAAATTTAAGATACCTTTCTAGTAGAATTTACAATAATATAATAGGTTATTTTAATGTGCTACGTGTCTAACTACCAGTTTGGAATAAATCTACTTCCAATAGCTAGTCTAAGGTTTGGAGTCTTTTAGAGAAGTAAACACCCGCGTGTTATAATGCGTCATACTCTAATTGTAAAATTTCACTGATCGGATTCTTGTGAATGGGGTCTTAGCTGTGATTTATATCAAAGATGGTCTTATTCTTTCTCCTTGATTCCCCTTAGTTGACCTCCTTAGAATAAGCTGTTAATAACTCGTGTGTTAAATGTCATAATTTATTAATAAAATGTGTTTGAAAACTCTCTAGTTAGAAGATTAAACGGCATAAATTGACAAAATTAGGCCCCCAGAAACCCAGTCATGATTTAAACCCTAAGGTCTCAAGTTAACACAGATGCTCTTGCTGATGCCTACCGAAATAATGTGTCTTTGAAGCGTTTGCCCCCATCTTAGGGTTTAATCCTGGGTCTCTATTCATACGTAACGTTAAACTAATAACTTATAGTATATATCTTATAGTGCACAATTAATCAATTTATATTAACACAATAAAGAATTTATGTATCTGTGTTTTTGTCTGTTATGAGGGTTGAAAGATATCCATCGCAAGAAGAGTTATGAAATTTAAAAATCAGCAGCCTCTACGCACGAACATGTACACCTCGAAATCAGAATTCTTAGATTTGGATTTTATTTTTTAAATTAATTTAAAAGTGGGTTTGAATAAATAAAATGAAGGATTTTGTGTGTGTTTGAAGCAATTACGAGAGTTGCCAGGTGTAACCACGCAATCAGTTGCGTTGCTATCATGGGCAACGCTGAGTACTTCTGCTAGTCATTTTATATATATATATATATATAACCTTCCATAAATAAACAAAGTTAGCTCAAATCAATTCTTGTTTATTTTTAGAAGCTGGCTTTGTTCTAGTACGCAAGATCTCTAAAAATACTTCATCTAAGGGTTCATTCACAATGTTAATCAAAGTGTATATTTGTAAATATAAAAGTAACGTGAAATAAGTAGTGCCTTGACTATTAAATAATAGTTGAGGTTTTCTTTGCCTATTATTTTATTGGTGTCTTGAATATTAGTGTGGACCTATTTCTAAATAAAAAGATTCAAATATTTCCCCCTGGATTTTAACCATATTCACAATCGCAGTCTTTAACATTGAAACAGTGCTAATTCATTAATAATAGAAAAGTATGGGTAATACAAGACAAATTCAAATATGAACAGAAGATATTTTTTGTTTGCAGTGTCTACTGGCAATTTAATTGGCTAGAACCTCTCCCAGTATTTTTATTGGCTAATACGTCCCAAGAGTATGCATCTATATTAATAAAACCAGGAGTTTGTCTTTTTGTTTGTCTGTTTGTCTGTCCACCACGAGTTTTGCAAGATATCTACCCAACGTAAATTGTCTTAAATTTAAAAATTGTTTGCCCCTCTACACAAACATATGCAGGCCTATCTCTAAGTCAGAATTTTAAATTCTCGATTATATTTTCTTGAGTTAGTTAAAAAACAAAAATGAAGAAATATAAATTCCGCCAGATAGATTTAGATTTAGATTTCATAAAGTTGTGCAATGCGGGTTATGATAGACCTTGTGCACGAACATGTGCACCTGGAAGAAGAAATTTAACAATTTTTTTAAGATTTAGTTTTTATACTTTCTAATGTCTCAACCCCAGTTAATCTTTTCCCTCATTTGCACTATTTTCTCTTTTTAACTCTATTACACATTTGGTCCTTTTAGCACCTTTGGACTCTTCAAAAACCTTTTACCCTTTTGATACTTGCTTACCTTCTTTAACTTTTAACCATTTTATAAGATTTATTTTCTACGTTGTTATAATTTTGCCTTTTTACCCTTCTACGCTGTTTAACCTATTTTCCATTTTTCCATTTTTATATTCCCTTTACACTTTTAACCATTTTTACCATTTTTGCACTATTTACCTTTTTAATTCTTTTTTCATTAAAAAATATATGATTATATACATTTTTTGCCCTTTTAATTAATTTCGCACTTTTTACACCTTTTCCCACTATAATATTTCTCCCGGGAAAAACCGGGAACTTCACACTAGTAATGTATAGAAAGTTAATGATAAACCAATTTTATGAAAAGTGTAGTTTTCCCTATGTGTTGGCTGTGAATACTATCATTGACAATAATCTGTTTCCATTTTATTCCCATTTGGTGCTTTCCACTCTGTGGTTTTTATTAACTTAGAGTTTTGAAATAATATAGAACCAGCCTAAGAGTAAACCATTACAAATCTAAAAGATCTCGAATGATTCCAGGATTATTTAATATAATTTACTAATTATAGACTAAAAAGGACTGAAAAGCTTATAACTTGTCACATTTAATCTGTCTTCCCATCAATAATTAACAAAATACAAACATGCTATGATCTGCTGTTATAACCAATATTTGTATTTAAGTCCGCATAAAGTTGCATGTTTAGGCCTTTTTTAGTTTTAGCGAGTATTTAAAACTGTATCCAGTTTGTGTAATAAATATAATATTGACGACTTTTTCCCACAATATGTTTTTAACGACTAGAAAATAATTAAATTACATATTTTACAAAATCATAATAATGACTCATGATTTAATGAGTTCGTATTAATTTTAATATATATATATATTTTACATTTGATATATTTATTTAACTATTATATAATATTTATGTAAACCAACAAAAAGTATCAAGCAAGCTAAAGATACTACAAGTATGTAATATTCAAAATAGTCTCTAGTTTGTCTATATTATATCGTAGATTTAAAGGTCTTATTTACAAGCTAGTTTCACATGTTCATAGAGCATAAAAATCCTAGCTATAACTTGAGTTTATCACATAAAGATATTATAGTTACTAATTTAAAGATGATGCTTTTTGGGGGCTAGTATTTAAGATACATTTGAGTCTTGCTCTTAGTTAGCATTATATTTATAAGGTACTGAATTTATAAAGTAAGAGCTCTGTTATTGTTATCAATTGTAATAGTGGTTGTTGTATAACATTAAAAGGATGTATTATTGAAGATACAGTTAACTGCTACATCTTCTTTGATAGTTTGGAAAGTTTCATTATGAATATCAAGCCCAAAGCTTCAAAGTTCGAGTACTAGCTTACCCAGCTTGTTAGTCACATTTTTAATAATTAATATCAAAATTACAAATGCATTAATAATTAAAGTCAGAATATCATATTTATACATCACTGAAAATATTTATCGTACACTTTCTAAGCTTTTAGCTTTATACAAAACATGTTTTGAAAATTAAAATTCAAAACCGACCCAGCAAGGCCATTAAAGAACAAAACCCCAATATCACCATCGTGCTGGAATTCATCCTAGGAATATTTTAACTATAGAAATAGGCGTTTTGACTGATCTTAAGTGTCCTAAATATTATCCAGAAAAAAAAATTAGTATTATTTTTAAAATAATACATTTTTCCAATTGACTTAGGCTTAGTTTATAATATACATAAGTATTTCATTCTTTTGATAAATGTTTGACCATTCGACTGACTCAAGATGGGAATTCTAAAATGTTTTATTAATTTTTTTAATCCTACAATCCGTATCAAACGTCCTGAATATCTTCATAGTTGCATTAAACGGGTAGAGATTAATAAGGTTGATATTAGAGTATATATAATCGAATCTATGCTAAGATAGTGTTGAAAATCATGTATACCCCTACAGGATTTGAGTTACAACCACCCCGTTCCCGGATACTTAGTATATTGTGAGAAATCCTATATCACACTACCACATATTCATATGTGACTACTGGTGTGGGGAAACTGGTTTGATATAATCTGGAGCGTGGAATAATTGGCCGTGGCTGTCTGATTTTGTTCTATCAATGTGGCATGCACTTAAGAGAAGCCCTAACCCCTTCTAATAAATTTTTGTTTACATTTCCGGTGGGGGATCGGAGAGGGAGCAAGGGTTTGTTCATCTCTAAGGGGAGTGCAGGCATACGTTTCAGATTTCCCTATAAATTCCGGTCCAGACAATAATAGTTCCTAGCTGGAGCTAAGGACGTTATCTACTTGGTGAATTCGAAGCTATTGCATTTTGGCTTGACGTGCCTAGCTACTCTACGAACTATCACATTTAGACACCAATGCGAGCTATAAATGGAGATAAGAAATTAGTTAATTTTGAGAGGTATATTTTTTATCTGCTGATAGGACTTCTTCTTTCACTATTGAGTATTAACATTAAATTTAGTATTTATTCTCGAGTAGTATTGATTTGCATTTTAAAATTAACTTTTACTTAGTTCCTATTCTAGATATACATATGCTTCCACGTAACATCCTGCTAATAAGATCTCGTCTTCTAACCATTTTCGTAAATACGCCAAATAGTTTGAATTGTGGACGACCTAAAAAAATCTGTTTGTAAAATCTACTTCAAGAACTAAAACATATATTTGCTGACACTGTAGGACAACTGTTATAATTATTTAAGAATTTATGATTTCTGCTTTTTGTTTATTTCCTTAAAACACATAGAATAAAACTTAAATACATTAAATGATTAAATCATTAAACATTCTATCTCTATTTTCTAGCCCATCACAGGTAGGCAACAATGTTAAGTGGCCGAAAATACTAAAAATAATAATCCTTTCCGGGTTCCTCGTGTGGTGTCCCCTTTTACTTGAAACTAAAATAAAATAAAATAAAGTAGTAAATAAGTTTTTTTTAAATCTTTCAAGTTTTTAAAGTTTTGAACCACCCTGCTTAGCCGCTTATAGTGACTATAGATAGATTAATCTATAAATTTAAAATATATAGATTCATTAGAGTAAAGCAAATAATATATCATTTTATTAATAATATTGTCTTCCCATCACTTCTCACTACACATTAAAGATGTACGTATATATATATATATATATATGCGTACATCTTTAATATATATATGTATATATATGTATATATATGTATATACGTATATACATATATGTATATACATATATATACGTATATACATATATATATATATATATGTATGTACATATATATTTATATATATATTTATTGCAAATTATGATTATATAGTATGAGGCAGGTAAAATGTAGAGGAAATAAAACCGCATTTGTGTGGAGGAATCTTGAGAAACCATTTAAGGAAAAACACTTTCAGTACACCTTGCCAAGATGTGAAACATCACAAACTAGATTAGATAATAATGACATTCACTCTGCTTGTCCACGGATGCGTCTAATATATTTATTAATATTTTTTAACATATAGATATCATGAATATGAAACAATACTAGAATAATTTATCAACAATTTACCAAGAATATAAAAATCTCATCCCTCTAATATGTCCTTTTTGTTATATTTTGTCGGTTAAGTGTGAATGCAAAATATCTGAAATCCCCAACTCAATTGAAGACTTTTTAATAGTTTAACGAACTAAAATCATGTGAAGTTTTGTTACTTCTCAGGCATATAAATTAAAATTAATTAAAGGAGAATGTCAGTATATGTTTATGTCCAGAAAAATAATATCCACATAAAGATTTGTACTTTTTTGCTTTGTGCCCTTTTTGCACCTTTCACAACTTTTTAGCCATTTTACCCTTTTTACCCTAAAATCCGTGGCATAGACTGGTAGTTAATGTAAAACGCTGTAAAAAGTAAAGGTAAAACGGCCAAAAATGGTAAAATGAGTAAATGTAAGTCTAAAAAAAGGTCAATAAGTCCAAAGGGAAAAAGTTTCAAAAATGTTCAAGAGGACCAAAATGTCAGAAATGGCTAAATGAGTATAGCAAAGCAAAAATGTTAAAATAGGGAAAAAGGGTAAAAATGGAAAAAAAGGGAAAAAATTAAATATTATAAAAATAAAAATGGTAATGGTAATTTTTAAGAATTAAAAGAAATAAGAATGTTAAAATTTAAAATGCAATAGAAGGGTGAAAATGGTTAAAAAGGATAAAAATTGTAAAAAAAGTTAACAAGGTAAAATGGATTAAAACACTAAGAAGTTTAGAAAGTGGTGAAGAGAGTAAAACAAATGGTACGACGCAATCGTTCAAAATTTATCCTATTGTGTAATTATGGCCTCAAATATAATATTCGAAAATACGTTTTGAGTTAACTATCCTCAATTATGTTTTCCTCATAAAATAACACATACACTTGTTAATCACAATAATAATTCTTTATAAATAAGTTTAAAACTAAATTATTCAAATTTATGTAATATAATTAAATTTTTCCAAATTAAATTGTTTAGTAACCCCCATTAAACTATTAGTGGTGAAAATAAAAACATATATTTTTTATAACAAAAACCTATTCCAATACTATCCTTTTGAATTCAATCTTCGAGACGAATTTTCAAAAAATTCAAATTTTTTATAATAATTAGTCGTAAGTAAACAACACTTAGAATAATTGATTTTAGATACATAACTATACATTATTATTGATAAGGTAGAATTTTCCCCGATACCTATTTTGAACCAAATTGTTATAGCTATATTCAAAAAAATATAATTTTACAAAGAGTAGTCAATTAACTAACTACCATTAAAATTTTGGTTTCAAGAAATCTACATAAATATTATTAATACAGGCAAAATTTTTATAGCCATTTTCAAAATAGTTCGAATTTTCAAAAATCCTTTTTCAGTAAGTGATCTTATGTTTGCCAAAAACCAAGTTTACATAGTTATTTGTCATGTAAACCACTCAAACTAAATATTAATCAATTTTAAAAATATTTCCAGTTTTTTAAAATAGGTTATCTGTAAATCACCCATAAGTGATCTTTATTTCAAAAACCAGTATACAGTGTCAAACTTTCCCAAAAATACCCATTTGGAACCAGATCGTTAGGTCCGTTTCTTTAAATAATTCAAGTTTAAGAAAATCAATCATCAGTCAACCATCCATAAATGATGTTTACCCAATAACAAGAAAACAGTGTATTTGTTATGTAAAAAATTCCCACATATACATTTCGTTTAAAAACACTTTAGCCATTTGAAAAATTAGTCATCAGTAAACTATCCCATAAATTGTCATACCACAAAATCTTCTAATATAAACCCGCCTCGGTGGCATAGTTGGCTAACGCGCTTGTCGTGTTGAGCTCGACTGCTGAGGACGAGGAGATCGAGGTTCGAATCTCGGTCGGGTGAACTGGGGGGGGGGGTTCCTAAATGGTTTTCCACTCTCCCTCCACGCAAATGCGGGTTCACTTCCTCTAATTCAACCTCCCCATTACCAATCCATTAGCGTAATTAGTACTTAAAGCGTATATCCCGAACGGGTAGTAAGACGCGGTGCTAAATATTATTATTATTCTAATATACATTTGTAATAAAATTGTTAGAGGTATTTCCGAAATTTTTAAAAATATATCCACCAACGAAATTTTGCCCAAATACCAAATATACTGTACTACTTGTCATATCAAACAATTCCAAGATATGCATTATAAATAAAATCATTAAGAGCCATTTTCGAAAAAATTGATATTTAAAAAAATACTCGTCATTAAAATGCCCTTAATTGAAGGGTTGGGGTAAAGGAAGTTTTGTAATATAGCCCTAAATAATCTAAATTCCAAATTTGAACAAAACATATCAAACTGTTTTGTATCCATGGCCAAGGACATACTGACAGACAGAATTAAAAAATCCACTTTTTTGAGTTCGTGTTCATAAGAAAGGTAAATATTCGTCATAATCTCGAGATAAATTATTTTCTCGATCATAATAATAAAATAATAATAATAATAATGGCAAAAGGATAGAGGAATTAAATATGCTAAACGTTTTTAAAAGTATAAGGTCAAAATGGATAAAATGGGTAATATGGTTAAACGGGCTAATAAAAGGTAATTGGTGTAGATGCAGTAAAAAAATTGCTATAATAATAAGTTTAATCACATTTAAGCCTTTAACAACTATTTATTCATGATGTGACATTCTATTTTAATTTCTATTAGCATCATCAGGTAAGAGTATTTAGTATAGAGAAGTTATAAATTAATCTTTAAATCAAATTTAAACTTTCAAAACATGTTAAGAATTTATCTCTACTCACCGCTTCGGTGGCTGCGTGGTCTAACACGCTACTCTTGCAGTACACTAGATTGCCAATGACGGGGAGAACGAGGTTTGAATCTCTATCGTGTTTTTTGAGAGTTGTTCTTCAAAAATGGTGTTCCATTCTCTCTTCACTCAAATAAGGGCACACTTTCTCTAAATATATCCTTCTTCATCCATCAAACAATAGTCGTAAATAGTTTATATGCGTAGTAGGATGCGGTGCTAAAAAATGATATACAGTTATAACTATATTTTAACAGTGTGTATTAATCAGCCTACTTTCAAATTTGTATCACAATCTAAACTAATATGGGATTAATATTTAAACACAATTTAATATTTGGCTACCATTCCATGTTGTTAATNATCTAAACTAATATGGGATTAATATTTAAACACAATTTAATATTTGGTTACCATTCCATGTTGTTAATTTTATATTATACTTAAAATAACAAAGCTAGTTTATAGTAATATTATTATTATTAGCACCGCATCTTACTACCAGTTCGGGCTATACGCACTTACGCTTGGATCATTTGATGCGTACTTTTTGAACCGAATTTATTTTATCATCATACGACATATAAATAAACTTAAATCTATAAACAAATATAACACGCGTTTTATCCTATCACTAATCCATCATTCTGAAAGGTGACAATCAAATTATAAATAATAATGTTACATTTGTGTATCCTGCCGAGAATATAGCCCTATACTCTTTATTTAAAATGGAAAATGCACGACACACAGATCTATAATATTGGACATGCATACCTCATTATTTCCAGTGATTGGCTTAATATAGTTTTCATGTTGTTTGCTGATAACTTAATGTATATCCTAAATATAATATAAAAAAATGAGCAAAATATTTACTCGATAGATATACTTCAGTAACACGCTCAATACGTTATGATTGTTAAAAATTCGAATAATCTAGTTTTCTACAAATTAAGGGTAAAAGATTACTTTAAACATTCGTTTATAAAGCTTATTGAAATAAAGGATAATTAGGTTTATTTTATTTAGTTTTAACTGTATGCACATTGGGAAAATTATCTTATTGAGACACATGTATAACATTCTTCAAATTAAAATTCCAAGTATACTGATATTAAGTAAATTTCGTAAATAGTTTAAAATATTTTTTAAATTAATAAAATCACATAAGTATTTCAAATGTTATCTGATTTAATATTGTAGAAGTTATTCTTATTTGACACTTATTAATATCAACATTTATTATTATGTAATATTACAAATATTATAAATGAGAAAGTTTGTGTGTTTGGATGTTTGGTTGTTTGTTACTTAATCACGCCAAATTTGCTGAACGGATTAAAATTAAACTTTGTACGTTGCTAGAGTATGTCCTGGACTAACATATATTACTATTCTCAACCTTTGATTTTACATTAATAACAGTTGAAAACGAAAACATGAGCACGAAAAATACTATTTAACCTTACTTTGTACGTTGGTAGATTATGTCCTGGAATAACCTATATGACTATTCCCAACCTTTGATCTTACATTAATAACAGTTCTAAGCGAAAGCTTACGCACAAACAGTACTATTTAACTTTTATCATAGAGGTGACTTCGTATTTACCCGTGAGAACAACCTATTTTCTCTCAACTTTTCGCTCTATTGAAATATTTTGCAGGTTAGATGGTGCTGCTAGTCAATTTGCTATTTTTATGATAAAATTTCAATAGTATTATTTGTGCTTAAGTTTTTCTTTTGAAACTATACTATTTAACATTTATCATAAAGGTGACCTCGTATTTACACGTGAGAACAACAAATTTTCTCTCAACCTTTCGCTTTGTAGAAATATTTTGCAGGTTAGATGGTGCTGCCAGTCATTTTCTATTTTTATGATAAAAGTTCAATAGTATTTTATTTTCGTAAGTTGATAGAGTATGTCCTGCAACAACATTACATTAATTTAGCAATATTAATGTTTACACTTTTTGTATAAAAGAGATAAGTGATATATTGTGATTTTAATTTAACTTTACGAGTAAATATGAATGTGATTATAATTAATATATTACAACTTTATATTACTTTTTCCTCACTATTTTTTAAAGTTAGTGCAGATCAGTTCAAATCGAAAACTTAAGCACAACCTAACCTGCAAAATATGTATACAGAGCGAGAAGTTGAGAGAAATGTTGTTTTCATGTGTAAATACGAAGTCACCTTTATGATAAATTTCAATTGTATTTTTTGTGCGTAGGTTTTCATCTTGAACGGATCTTTACTAACTTTAAAAAAGTGAGGCCTTAGTAAATTGGTATCTTTTTAGGTAATGTTCAATGACTTCCTCAACTGATAAGTAATTTTTGTGATCGATCTTCAAAAGTAGTCGAAAAATGCCGGGGAAACGTAAATAGAATTGGTCACAACGTTCAAATAAAGCTAGAATGATGAAAGTATCCAGGAGCCAGGAAACTTCAGCCCAAGCAGAGGTTATAAGGTTGAACAGGCTCATCGTCAGGCAGCTCGCAGAGCAGCTGAAACTCCAGAGCAGTCAAAGCAACGACGTCAACAGCACGCTGCTTATCTGGCATCCCAACGAGCTGCCGCTGCACGCTGTCCCACGTTGCTGACACACATAGGTTTTACGATACCCTACAGTACCCAATCATTTTTTTGGAATGGCCAGGAAGGATATCACTTTGAAATATCTTAAATTAATTCTCAAACTTGCCAGCCTGTGCCAAACAAAAAAGTCTCCTCGATGTATTTTTATGTATTTCATATCATGAAGCGTTGAGACCATTTTAATTTACTTCTTCGCTGCAGGTGACTGTTATATCTATTCCTGGTCTACATGTATGTGAAGATTGAAAGTGAACGCTTAAGGTATATGTCATTGAATCAAAGTGAGTTAAGGGCGAAAAATTACGCGCATTTGCAAGAAGTTGTAAGGAATGACGCATATGTCAATCAGAATAATTTGGGACGGATGGTGATTTTATCCATCAACATTTGTTACTAGCCCCAGATATCTTCACATGTACACGCAGAACGCATTTGAGTATGTCCGCCACTACGGCCGTCCAGACTTATCCATCATATTAACGTGCAACCCCTCTTGGGAAGAGATAACTAATTATCTTATGCCTGGCCAGACAGATACAGACCGCCACGACCTTATTTCAAGAGTGTTTATAATAAAAGTAAAAAAATCGATACATATGCTCACGAAAGCAAGAATATTTGGTAAATCCCAATGCTTCATGTACTCGATAGAGTGGCAGAAATGTGGTTTACCCCACGTGCATATTTTACTGTTTTTAAAAGAATAATTACGGCCTAACCAAGTAGATCACATCATCAGTGTTGAAATTCCAGACCCAGACAGCAACCAAACACTACACAACTTAGTGGTCAAACATATGATCCATGGACTATGTGGTGCGCAAAACACGTCATCTCCGTGCATTAAGGATTGTAAATGTACAAAGAAATACCCCCGAGTGCTATTAAAGGACACGCAGACTAATTGAAATGGATACCCTCTCTACAGGCGTAGAGCAAGACAAGATGGAGGGTGCACAGCCATCATCAAACGTGGTGGCAATGACGTTTCGATAGACAATAGCTGGATAAGGCCTTATAATCCCCTGATCTCAAAACTATTTGATGCACATCTTAATGTATAGTTTTGCTTCTCAGTTCAGGCTATCAAATACATTTGCAAATATATCAACCAAGGCAGTGATAGGCAATTTTTCACGTTCCGCAAGCAGGCAATGTGAACATTGATCCTAGGAACGTTCAGGGCTGGCCGGTACGTAAGCAGCAATGAGGTGGTGTGGCGGATCTTGGGCTTACCATTGCACGAGAGACATCCCACTGTCGTCGACCTGGCAATGCACCAGCCCAATGGTGAGTGCATTTACTTCAATGGGCAAAATTTTGGTGAAAGTATCACGGAACCCCCTATAACGTCCTTGACGGCATTCTTCCACCTCTGTCAAAATGAAAATTTTTCAACAACCTTGCTTTAGTATGTAGTGCTGTGATACTATACCTTGGATGCACCGAGAAAAGAATGGAAACACCGTGTGCAAGGAACACCTATCGAGGGCTGGCCAGGCGTGAGGGCTGGAGATGCACTGGGTTGGATATATACCGTGCATGTTAGCAACTTAGAGTACTACTGTTTGAGCATGTTGCTCAATATATCCCGGGGCCCAACGTTTTAGTAAATCTAAAATCTGTGGATGGCCAAGAGCCTTCCACGTTCAGAGAAGCATGTGAGGGATTAGGACTTTTGGAAGACGACAACAACTGGAACGCGACCATGGACGAAGCTGTGTTTTGTCACTCACCTGCAAAAATTAGAGAGTTTTTGCAATATTAGTGAGCACTTGTGGACACTTTAACCCTCACCAACTGTGGGAAAAATACAAAAATGCACTTTCAGAGGATATTGCGCACAGATTACAAGTTGCGAATGATGATTTAATCATCAACGAAGTATTGAAAATAATCGAAGATAAGATCATTTCTATGACGGGAAAGAGACTCGCAAATTTTGGTTTTCCTACACCACAGCAAGATGGAGTGTTGTCTAGCGATGTAGTAAAAGAGCTCAACTACGATGCCACAGCACTGCAAGCACATGTCTATGACATGATACCCGGTCTATTTCCTGAGAAGAAACACATTTTTGATACAATCTTACAGCGCACACAAAGTGAAAAAGAGGACATTTTTCTCGATGCACCAGGAAGTACGGAAAAAACATTTGTACTTAAACTTCTGTTGGCACAAACCCATAAATATCACAAAATAGCCTTGGCAGTGGCTTCTTGGGGCATTGCTGCGACTTTTCTCTGCGGTGGAAGGACTGCACACTAGGTTTTTTAATTACCGCTTAATCTTACAACCGAAGAATATCCAACTTGCAAATTAGAAAGAGCAGCGGCCACGGTGCTCTTATGCAGCACTGCAAGTTGATCATCTGGGATGAGTACACGATGTGGCACAAGAAGGTGATAGAAGTGTTAAACAGTAGCCTGCATGATATCCGTGGCAATGAAATGCTGATGGGCGGAGTGGTAGTCTCGCTCACTGGAGATTTCAGACAGACCCTACCTGTTGTTGGAAGGGTACTCCAGCAGATTAAATGAATACGTGCCTCAAAGCATCACCCCTGTAATCTAGAGTTGAGAAACTTCATCTTAGGTGCAATATGAGGGTACAGCTATAATGACCAAAAATCTGGAGCATATGACAGTAAACTATTGCAAATTGGAGATGGCCACTTAAAAACCAGTGATGAGGGCAAAATTACGTTTACGAATGAATGTTGCAACCCAATGAAGTCGTAGGAGCAGCTCATTTCTAAAGTGTTCCTAAATTTACTAACCAATATGACTAACGAATAATGGCTGTGTGAGAGAGCAGTATTGTCTCCAAAGAATGACTCTGTAAATAGAATTAACAAAAAAAATTAGACGGCGTAGTCGATGAAACAAAGGTGTATACGTCGATATATACCGTAATGGCAAGTGATGATAGTACTACCTATCACGTAGAGTTTTTAAATTAATTAGAATTATCAGGTGTGCCATCCTATAGTCTTGAATTTAAGATCGACGTACCTGTTTTTCTGATGCGTAGTCTTGATGGACCAAGGTTGTGCAATGGTACCAAACTATGCATCACTGAGCTGGGGAGAAACGTCATAAAGGTTCTATACTCACAGGAGGATCTAAAGGAGACGAAGTTTTGATTCCATGTATTCCTATTATTCCCAAAAACCTTCCTTTTTGATTTTAACGGTTATAGTTTTCACTGAAGTTGGCTTTTTCTATGACTATCAACAAATCACAGGGCTAAACTTTAAAAGTAGCAGGAATCCACTTAAAAACTCCGTGTTTCTCACACGGTCAACTGTATGTCACCTGTTCAAGAGTATTGAGTGCCCAAAACTTACATGTACTTGCCGAAAACAACAAATCGTACAACGTCGTCTACAGCAACATTTTGCTGTAATATATAAGTGAAAATTTAAGTCTTACTAATATTATAAATGCAAAAGTTTGTGTGTTATGATTATAATGTGATTGTAATTATGTTATTTTAGACTTTGTGATTTAATATTTTGTAATTAAAGTAAATAGTAATTAGTGTAACGTAGTTTCATACTAATAAATAATAAATATGTGATTTTAGCTATTTAGTTCACAAAAAATACTATTCTATCTATTTATTTATCTTACTAATTATACAGATAAATTTAAAAAGAATTAATAAGTGATAACTTAAATAATATACATTTCTTTTACTACGAAATATTTAAAGTGAAAATTAAAATGTTTAAGTAAAGATAGTTAATACGGCAAAATTATTTACGACTAGAACCGAAAAAAAACGCATAAATATTTGAAAAAAATAAAGTTTGATTTATGACCAAAACAATTTACGTAAAAATTAAATATTTTATCAATTATTGTGGGCGAAGTCATGACGGGTAAATGCCAGTACCAAATAAAATATAGAATTATTTATTAATAACATGATTTGAAACAAAAACTTAATAATATGTATACACATAACACTTTGAATTCCTTAGAAAGATTTTCTCAACGCTAGCACTTGAAATCTATGTAGCGATAAACAGATCAAAAAATCTGTTAATATTCTCCCAACCTTTCGGTGTGGCAACAAATCATTCTAGTTTCATTCTTTCTGGATAGAAGCACTGCTTTCACTTTCCTTGTGTTTTGGACTGCGAAATTTTATGCTTTCCAGAAATGTTTCTCTTGGCAGCTTCGCGGGGTTTTCTTGGCAACTGTGTAAATTGGAGGGAACCCGAAAAAGAGAAAATTTCTTGTAGTAACGTAAGGCGGTTTGTTAAAAAAAAAAAGAAGGAAATATAGAATTCATGGATAACCGTGAATTGACTATAAACTAAAACATTAATGCATTTTAATGGATTTCAAATGTATTCAAACTTTGCTATATTTTGGATTAAACATACTTTTATAATTATAATAATATACCAGCAGTCGAGTAACAAACTAACGTTCCTTTTCACAGAACTAATAAAATCGAACTACAATAAGAGTATAGTTTTATAAGATTTACAAATTAAAAATTTGCCATTCTAGACTAATGATCATTACTACTTAGACCCATAAAACTGTCACCAGCTGCCAAAATTGACAGAAATATTTCACATGACGTAGCTTATGAAGTTATGGAAATAGATGTGTAGCCTTGATTAGACTAAAATACTAAACGAACTAAATCATGATGTATGTATGTTGTTAAATTGAAAGTATTATGCAAGGATAGGGAAGTGTGGAGAAAGTTTGTGAGAATGTATTAGGTAAGGTTTTTTTTTTAACAATTTGGAAAGTTTTTTGCCTATACCATAAAGGAATAACGTGATTAGGTATGTATGGTTATGTATGTATGCTACTAAACTATGCTCAACTAATAGGTTCACAACAAAGAGAGAAGCTCCAGCACTATTGTTTCAAAATCAAAAGATTGGAGAATAAAAATAAATATTTAAAATAAAGACACATATTTATAAAGTTTTGTCGACTTTCTATAAAAACATTTGTTTCATTTAGTAAAATATATGGTGTGGTAAAATGTTGAAAATTTAACTTTTACATTATAATAGAAAACTTTAAAAAAACAACAAGTAAAAATAACATATAATACAATCTTTAGAATCAACTGATAGTTATAAAACACTAAAATAGAAAAAAGTTACGATAAATATATAGACCAATAAAAACGAAAATATTGTAAAAAGAATGTATTTCTTATTAATCCATTAAACATAAACATTATTAACCAATTAATCTAAAGAGTAGACATTTTTAAAATAAGTGCAACCAAACTATTATGGAACAGTAAAACCAGACATAGCTGTTATTTATAGAAATAAAATACCCTCGATTGCATATTGCTGGATTTCTAACCAGACTTTGCTCATACCACTGAAATTCTAGCCTCAACTCTCCTCATACTGTTAAAAATATAAACTTAAATTTTCTTATACTATTGAAATTATAACCTTGACTTTCATCATGTTGCTGAAAATCTAAACTTGAATTTACATATCCCGATGAAATTCTAACTTTGACTTTTCTCATACAGCTGAAATTCTAACCTCTACATTTCTCATGAGTGTAAATCCTGTCTATTCAAAGATTATAAGAGAACGTGACCACTAGTCCAATTTACAAAGAGTATTTACTAAAGAATTTCGTTTATTTTTACCATATATTCGTAGATCTCAAATTAAACTAAAACAAATAAATCATTGACCTCAAACCAATCAAACATGTAAAATAATATAGATTTCAACACGTGTAAAAATCTTAATGGCCTATCCACTTATTTACATTAATGGGGTAGAGATGAAAATGGTAGAATTTAAAGGAAATGTACTCATTTTTATGTAGAGGATGAGGGGAAAATCAGTTGGAATAGAGACCCCCATTATGCCCGGACGGGATTTCAGCCCCACTTTCCCCATCACAATTAATCTATTTTATTACCAGAGTGGTGCTGACCAATCAAGTCCAATCACTGTCTCTAAAGTTATTTCTGTGTGTTCCACCAGCTCAAATTGAAATACTTCAGATGGCAGAAATAAACATAAAATTAAGCTTGATGAGTTAAAATTTACTATTTATTTCTTATATATTTTCTTACGGATATGTGTCTTGTGTAACGTTACTTATATAATGTGTGTATTTATTCGGTCATGTTTTAATATATTTGGACGTTATTTACTATCACGTTTATTACATCTGGTTTATTCAAGAATACTTTTGGCCATTCATTCCTACTCTGCCTACGACCTTTTCTTTTTAAATAGTCAAAACAACACCAGTAGTCCCACGGCCTAAGGCATCAAATAGGTTATAGACTGAATGGTCAGGGACAGGGAAGTGAGTTTCAAGTTAATCAGGTACGCCAAAGATGATAGTTTCAACATTTTATTTAATGCTGAGGGTTTTTCCATTCCTTCTTTATGTTATTACTGTGGAACTTATTTTAAAACAACTTATTCATTCCTTACACTTTGATTAAACCTTTAAGAAATGTGTATAGTTAAACGCAGTGTTAAAAAAACAGCTATGCACTTACTACAAAATAATGGAACTATATTTTACTATAAAATATCTGTTTGGAAAAAATTATGATAAGATTTTCCTAACAATTAAACTTTGAAAGCTGATAACCGTTTGTTTATACTTTTAACACATGAAATACAAAATATAATCGATTACACACACCTATTTTTATTTTGACGATACTTAGAAGTTATGGTTTATTTTTAAAGGAAGCCATTAATTTACAATACCTCGTAAAAATTCCTTGTAATTTGACGAAGAATATGGCCCTTATCCAAATTCTAAAAATAACTTTCAAAACATATGACGCACGAGAATTTGAAGGATCTTCATGTTCCGTCGACGTTGCATGGAAATGTTTTCCTCTTAGGTTTATTTGTTATGCCTGAAAATATTTTAATAATAAGAAAGATATTTTTAAAATCTCATTGGGTGAAAATTATATAAAATTAATATTTAATCTTGGTTCGAATTTTAATTCCTTAACTAGGCATTCTAATATTCACAATAATGGCGGAGATATAAGACATACATCGATAGATATGTATATCCATATTTTCGTTGAGGAAAAACGATAAATCATTAAAGAATAAAATTAAATAAACCCGTTCAGGATTCTAACCTTGACCTTCTCATCATTGGCAAACAAGATGAAATACTAACTTCACTATCCGCGTTCCCATAGATGTGGAGGTAATTTTAAGAGGGCCATATTTAAAGGCCTGAAAGCCGTTGATGACTTTCAGAAATCAAACATGATTTAAGAAGTGGTTTGTTATTTTAAAATATGTCTCACATTAAAATAAAGAAAAAAGTTTGCAAAAATTTCCTATAAACTTGAAAATCTTACATTATAGGTTTTATGGTTTCAAATAATAGTATGAAAAGATAAAATTAGACAATTTTCAACAACGTATAACATGAAATGTCACAGTTATGAACTCAATTTATGTAAATGATTAGAAACATAAATAGTGTAGGTCCACAAAAGATTTTTTTATAACTGGATTGTGATTGTGGTTTTATTGTTTCAGTTTTGCAATTTCCATGAGAAACGGCCCGACAAGGATATTTATTTCCAAGTAAATGGGACTCTAAATAACAGTAACTGATTTATCACCTTAGTTTAAACTTGTTAAACATTATTTAAAAATACTAATATGTTTCAAGATAACTTTACCTAAAGGGAACATTTGATTTTCCACGAGATATTATCACTTTTTTTTACAATAAATACAAGTTTATAAAAATACTAGCTAATCCTATTACATATATTAATAGCACTACTAATATTATGTTTACGTATTTTACAACAAGTCATAATTGTTTTTATAATAAGCACTAAGCTCAACTGTTAAAATACAAACTTAAATAAAAAATAATAGATATAAAGAAATTCCTTTTATTCGATATACCTGGACACAAATTGAATCAATAAACACTTTGTTACGGGGTTGTCAGTCAAGATACACCTGTTCATTACATTATTATGTAAAGAATGTTAAAAATAAACATAAAAAACACTTTCATCCCTTTAAAATAATATTATTAATCTCAACAATTGTCTCATTCATATATAGTATCATACCAGGAGAGTAAATGAATAAATGGTAATCTTGTTAGATACGTTTCCTGACTCCAATATCTGGACTATTTAATCTTCTCCCACCCAACCTTATCCACTGTCACCGGCAGATTTTCCTCTATTTTCTGTAAACTTGCGTTTACACCCTCTTAAATAAATGGTGAAATGCACCGCATATACTTTCTCTCTCCTTTATCTAAAAATGGAGACATTTAATTAATACTCGTAAGTCTTGTAAAACTAATTAATATATTATTATTATTAGAACCGCGTCTTACTAACCGTTCGGGTTATACGCACTTACGCTAATGTGTAATGGTAGGGTGATTTTGAGATGAAATGGAGGACCTACAGTTTAACGTGGAATCCGAACCACGGTGGAGGCCTGGCATTCCCCACATTCACAAGATTTCTTGTCAGAGGTGAAGGAAGGGTTTGGTACTCAGATAAGTCTGGGCCGGGACCGAGGATTGAACCACGGCCACCAGCACAGAAGTCTGACACCTTACCCCTAGACCACCAAGTCACCTAATTAATATACATTGTTGCAGAAACATTGTGGGGGAAAAAAATAATCATATTCCACCTAAGAGTAAAAATTAAATAATTTACACTTTTACAGAATCATATTGATTAAAAAGAAACATATTTGTTCATCAAAGAGAATAACATCAACTCCCGATTTCCGAGCCATGAATTTAAAAACATTACTTTCCAATAGTTGGGAAGATATTTATTTATTAAAATATATTTTGTTTAAAAGATTTTTAACTGTAAAAGTAGTAAGACCTTACAATGATAAATTATTTCGTATCTCAAATTGTTATTTCAGAAATGTTATTATAATTGGAAATAAAAATAATTTTTTCTGATTTCTATATAAATTGATTTGTTCTCTCTTTGCCCAAAGGTAAGCTACCCTTAGATTTAGGGTTGAAAAACTAATTCCATAAATTCCTTGTGGGCGCCTTATAAAAACCATATCCACTAAGATTTAAGTTGATCGGTAGAAATGTTTCGGCTCTAGTCCGAGATATAGACGGACGGACAGACAGACATTTGGAATCGCGAGAGCAACTTTTTCAACATCAACATTTATCAAAATCTCAAGTTATATTTTTATTGATAATCACAATACTTCTCTATCCAAAGTGACAAAATAAAGTAAAAACAGTAAGGAACTTATAAATAGCGGTAGGTGGTTATAGCTTGGGAATTTCCCAAAAGGCACCTTCTTGTGTGGCTACCTGAAATATAAGGAGAAATAACAGTTCCCAAGAAGGGACGGGGGTTAAAACCCTTCCTGAAAGTAATAATAATAATAATAATATTTTTTAATTTCTCCTAAGCGCTTAAGTTAATAACTCTTAGAAGTATCGTTACATTAGTTTAAACATAATGGAATATTTTCAAGAGGAACTCAGTGTTTTAAAAATGTCTGGTCTGTCTCTACTTTTGGGAAGACTTCACCATTATCCATCACCGATACTTCCTCCCCTCTCCCCCTCCCCCTCTCCACCGTAAAATAACATTTCTAGGTATGACCCTTTCATATATATGTGTCAGAAATACCACTGTCAGCATCGTATTCTAAATTACAAATGGGGACAAGTTCAATTACAAAAACGCCACAAATTTACTTTTGCCCTTGCTTCATCCCCCAAATATCGAAAACGTCCGTACGCCCATGAAAAAGGATGCTTATTATGGCTACACAAGTTTGTAAGTATGGAATAGAATAATAATTAATCGTCTCCTTTGATTACGTAATGTAGGCATCACATTGAAAGCATCACTAAAAATTACCACAACTATCCACGCCCATTTTCAATATTAAGGTCTTTGAGTTGAGAATCTTTGTCAAAGATGTTTAACAGAATTTTATAACTTTTGAACGACAAATAGTTAAAGTGTCTTAAGCTTGACGTTTTTAAAGTGTAACTGGAAACCTTCACAATAAAATTACCCAGAACAGCTAAGAAAATAGTTAAATAGTATTTTTTTAGCACCTCGATCTACTACCTGTTCAGGTTATACGCATAAGTAATAATTACGCTAGTGAGTCAAAGAGGAGGAAGCTTGAATTCAAAGGTAATTTAACAGTACTTGCGTGGAGAAAGAGTGGAAAATCGTTTTAGAAAACCCACCCTCAGTACACCCGATCGGGACTCAAACCCCAATCTCCCTGTCATCAGTAGCCTAAACTATTGCAAGAGTGACGCCTTAGACAATGCAGCCACCGAAGCAGTTAGTTTAATAGTTCTCAGTGGCTCAATCATTCGTACATTACCCATACTTGGGAAATGTAATTCAATATTAGATTAGCAGCATACTGCATTAATCTCACCCAGGTAGCTGTCACGAGTTCTCAACTGCGAAAATCAAGAGTCCCCAACATGTTTTTGTTTTCAGTCACGATCGTGGAAACATTTTACCTTAGGCATTTTATTTATTAACTTACCTTCATAAGAAATAAAAGTTTTCAATCTCAAGTTTATTTTTCTACTCATTTTCAACTATTACCAGTAATAACACAAGAAAATATAATTCCTCGCCACTGAATGTTGGATTTAAAAAATTCTAAAACAAGTGCTATGTGACCTTACTCCATGTACACTCCGATTACCCTGATAAGTTACCTTAATTGGTGTCTCTATGGAGTGAATTATGAGATACGACCATACTTTAATCATTCAAGGTAAGACTTTTAGGGTTAGCTAAGTGTAGACCCACTTTACCCAGAAAGGTAGCAGTTATACTTTGATTGATTACACGATGACGCTATCTTATAAGCTATACCATAGAAGTACATATCAAGTTAAGCTTGTTATCTTTCATGGTAAGCGTAGGCTACATAATGGTAAATGTTTTCACATCTTGTTTTTATTCATATTTATAAAATGTCTATAAACATATAATAACACCAACATGTTAACAATGCTCGTTACAATACATAACATGAAACAGGTAGGGATGAAAGAGGAATAATTTGGAAGTACTGTATCAATATTGGCGTGAAGGGAGAGTGAGAATATATATTTTTAAACACACTCTGTACACACTGCTAAGTCTTGAACCCAGACCCTCCATGATCAAAAATAAAACTAGATTAGCTTGAGGTATAATTTGTATGTCTATTTAAGAGCTACATAGAGATCAAGTGATAAATTAAAGTTTTGTAGTATGGTGGCTAACATTAGTAAATTTACCTCAATTGTATTTGTGTAGTTAAATTATTTGAAGATGTTTCGGGAAAAATGGTACGTTTGTTTGAATAATATTTGGTAGCATCCAATCGTTTCTCTTGTTAGGTATAAGATTAGATGGTTATAGGGAGGAGGGTCACACACCGGAGTGAGTTGGCACCGTTCCCGGCGTCGTGGCGCGTTCTTCGCGAAACTAGGTCCAGATGGTGCTCTTAAACCCCAACACGTGTGACTCGTACAGACACATACACAAACACACACACACACATATGCCAGGTAACAAAGCCTTCACCACTATTTATTACCCAACACTACTTACATGAGCAGCCTTCTCTAACCCCATACCCCATCCCCCTTCTCCACTAACCCACTTCACTCCGGCCCGCCAGACAAATGGTATCTGTTCGGTCTAGTGCGCAATGTTTTAACGAATGACTGTATGGCCGATAATCACTGATGTTTGGACTAATCGAAGTACAAAATACCATAAATATAGCCCAGCTATGGTGAGCGTATATTTAATTGACAACTCGCCGAAGGTTTTTTTTTATCACAAACATTGGCTGAAAGTCGCAAGTGTGAACATATTCGGTAATCATTTTAATATCCTTAATGATATATTATCAATAAAAAGTGTTATCAAACGCTTCCAATAATACTTCCAGCCAATGTTTGCAATGAAAACATTCAGAGTTGCCACTTAACTACACTCCCACTGTGAAGGAGCTAAAGCTCCTTGCAACATCTTGGATGTTTCACTCGCTCTCGACCCCTAAGTGATTCTCATACGTGAATTAGGTAAATTAGTTTGAAAGTTATAAAGGAAACTCAAGGGATGAGAGCGATTGAAACAAGCTATACTTCTTACCCATGGTATATAAATTGAGACCCGTGGTGGTGGTCAAGTGGTCTTGGACGTTAAGAGTCATCATGCTCTTTGTTGGCGTTTACGTGGGAAGAAGATTTGTGGTACTGTTGGTCGGAGGGTAAGATCTATCGCGAGATGCTTCTTTTGATTTTATCATTGCTCTCTCATATGGGAGTATTTCTCTAACTTACCCTGCTCATCTACAACCCTTATATTAATGTTAATAATAACCACTAAGTCATGCGTAAATAACAAAGCCAACATATTTAAAGCCCTCCCTATTTACTAAGGTGTCAGAATAGTCTAACTCAAGTGAAACCCAGTTTATAAGCAATGTGGCCTTAATTAATCTTTTTTTTTCGGGATCCTCTCTCTAAGTGGTGTTGGGGGCGTATAGTGTATATATCCACCGAGTGAAGGTGGATATAGACCACTTTACGGCGGGTGTTGAGTGTATTTTACCCCACGACAGTGGGTAAAGAGTGTATGCACCACGTTACAATGGATATAGAGTTTGTGCACCACGTTACATTGGATATAGATTTTGTGCACCACGTTACAGAGGGTATAGAGTTTGTGCATCACGTTACATTGGATATAGATTTTGTGCACCACGTTACAGAGGGTATAGAGTTTGTGCACCACGTTACATTGGATATAGATTTTGTGCACCACGTTACAGAGGGTATAGAGTTTTTGCACCCCGTTACAGTGGGTATAGAGTTTGTGCACCACGTTACAGAGGGTATAGAGTTTGTGCACCACGTTACAGTGGGTATAGAGTTTGTGCACCACGTTACATAGGGTATAAATTTTGTGCACCACGTTACAGAGGGTATAGAGTTTGTGCACCACGTTAGAGTGGGTATAGAGTTTGTGCACCACGTTACAGAGGGTATAGAGTTTGTGCACCACGTTGCATTGGGTATAGAGTTTGTGCACCACGTTACAGAGGGTATAGATTTTGTTCACCACGTTACAGAGGGTATAGAGTTTGGGCACCACGTTACAGAAGGTAAAGAGTTTTGTGCACCACATGACAGCGGGTGAAGAGTTTGTGCTTTAATATCGGAAGGCAGATAACCACCATTGACAAAACATATGGCAAACAAGTATCCTGAAACATTATAATAATTATAATATTAACTCACATTAATTATGTATATAGGGGAACTCAGGTCGAAACGGAATATGATCTTAAAAATTAATCATACATAATTAAACAGGGCAAGCGAAGACTCAGTTTTGATATTAAATAAAAGCTTATCCTGTATAGAACAACACGTAATAAATAAAATTCAAAATATTATGAGTAATGATTTTTTTAATTTTTCAAATTGTATTGAATGTATAAATATAAGTTTTAACGAAAAAATGACTAAAAAAGTACCAAAAAGTCACTTTAAAACCTAAAAATTATTTACAATATTCACATACTAAGAATTCTTCGTCATCTTCACTGTCAATATCACTAAGAGAGCTGTGGGCTCACTTTAGGCAACTCTGGTACGACACCCAGCCTTTATCTGAGGTTGAATAAAAATCTTCACAGTAAATACATACATCATCTTCTTCATTTTCATCAGTATCACTGTCCTCGGTAATTTTATTTTTCTCTTTTTAATTTATTTCGGAACTTTCTTGACAATTCTAGTTTTTACGTACAGTTTTTGTTAGTTTTGGTGTCAATTTTTTTTCCTCCTAATTGTTTCTTCTTTGGCCTTTTTATTTTCTTTCGTTTCTATTCTTTCTTTTTCCCTCTCTTTTTTATTTTCCCTGGCGACTTCAATGTTCATTTTTATAGGGAGATCCGATCAAAATAGCAGTTTCTCGCTTTTTTCTATTAGTCCTCTTCACATTTTGATTAATCAGAGGAATTGGTATTAAAATCCCAGGTGATGCTGTTTGAAATGCTGAGGGCTTAGGCATAGGAAAAGGTCCATTAGACACCCAGGAGGAGCATTCGGTAATTTTTCTTAATTGGTTTTTCACTTACCCCCTATGCAAATACGAGTTCACTTCCTCTATATTTGACCTCCCTAACCCATCAGTGTAATTAGTACATGAGCGTATAACCCGAACGAGTAGTAAGTAAGACGTGGTGCTAAACATTTTTTTTAAATAGTGATGGTGTCGCCAATTAAAGGGATACGTTAAGTTTTTTATTCAATATTTCAAAAGAAAGTCAATTTAAAAAATAAATATGAAATACCACATAAGAGCCTTTGAATCTACAAATCATCATCAGCATCATCATCATCATTCATCATCATCATCATTAATTTCAACAACGTGTGTATCCGAGCTCTTTACGAGTTTCCCAAAGGTGCCCAGACGATAAACTTCCCAGATTGTTTAGCATCGTAGACTGTAAATCACCAACTCATGATATGTTAAAAGTTTATAAAGACTTAGAGGGGAAATTCTTTTCATGAGCTTAGGCAAAATTTTATTAGCAGTACTTTCAACACTAGAGATCATTAACTTGGCTTTTTTTTCCCTGAAAATTATAGTTTGGAACGGTAGCTTGAAGAAAATGCACCCGAATCAGAGTAACGATAGAGTGGATCGTTTAATGATGTAGTTTAAATAGCCGAATTTAGAAGGGTTTCTGAAAGGAAATACACTCGAATTAGAATGAATGTAGGATGAGGAAAACCACATATAAATATATATCAGATGTGTAAAAACCAATCCTGGTGCTCCTGACTGAGATTCAAACCACGACCTCCTCTTCACAGGCAATCAAATATATTTCAAGCTCAATGCCTTATACAGTGTGACCAACAGCGTTGGTAATAAAGTTTTTAGTTGTATTTACATTATTTAAGACTCTTTTCACGTATAATATTTGTTTAAACACTAATAATTTATGTTTGAAGTTTAGAATAAAGCAAAAAACTAGTCGTTCTATGGAACTTTAAGTGATAAGTGTACCTGGAAAAATTATACGGGACGTGTTTTATTCTGGACGGTGATAACGTAATAAACTAATATATATACAGGTATGTACTTTTATACAATTATAGTGTATCTAGAGTCCAATTTTTGCAGTAAAAGCCTTAACTTACAGCTAGAAGCGCTACTATAACAACTTTTACGTAATTATACGTCAGGTCATATAATTTGCAGATGGAATTTATATTTTAATTCTATTGATAACTTTAACACGATACTAATAAATATAGTAGAACATTATACATTTGGGCCACAAAAAATTATGTTTGTATTTCTAAAATGGCTCTTCTTATGGGTCTCGTCCATATCAGCTAGGGCTAGCTGTATACATGTTCAGGTTAAGTTATTTATTAAATCGTATGCTAATATCATCTGTATGCTTATAAAGAGCACGTTAAATATTCAATTTAAAAAAATGGCTTTATTATAATTCGGCTGTGGACCGAGTGATGAGCACAGTGAGTGACGTCACAGACATGCTGCCTAACATGTAAACAGCAATAAATCTGCTGGAGACACCAATAATAGCTGTACAATTTGCCTCAACTTCTCCTCCTCTTTCTGGACTCCACTCCATCAAGCATCCTATGAATTTGTACATATTGTTCTCCTTCACTTCACTACACCCAAACCGTCAATTAAGTCCTCCATTGCGCGCATACCCCTCGTCAAACGTATATTACATTCTCCCTCTCCTTTACCGCTTTAACCCTTTAACACACTTTATTTCATTAACACCTACATTTCTCAAAGCTTTTGTCAGAGCTACGCCAACGAAGGTCTAGTTGCAAAATATTTTGTGTAGATACTGTATTACATCCGTTAAATTCCAAATCAAATGGAGTGTCATTAAAACGTTATTTATGCATTAGAGTATGAGTTATTTCACAGCACAAAACATGTTTTATTTATTATTATATTTATTTTTACTACAGTTGTAAATATAATTATGTCGGTGTGGAGGGGGTAGAAAAAATTGCGTATAAACTGATACATCCGATAATCGATTAGGCAACCGATAACGCAGCATAATACCACAGCCACCGTACAAGTTTAACAGCTTTTCAATTGCGGCGACCCACTACGTCATATTTTGACTTTTAAGAAAACACATACCAGTCTGGGATATTCGCAAATAACCACATAGATGGTGTAGGAATGAGTGATTTCACTTTTAAAGCATTAGTCAGGGTAAATTATGCAATTAAGGCAGAGTCTGTGATGAACGTGTGGAAATAATCGTCTCATGGAGAGATATAATTGAAACTATAGCCACCGGTGACTCGGGAATATGTTTGGATTGCCGTAAGAACGATGAAAATGATATATGAAAATAATAATAACATGGATAAAGTTAACGCTTGCGCAATTAATTGCGCATGAACAGTGAAGCTTTGGAGTTCCAAATTATATAAAAGATTACGGCTATAACCGAATCAAGAATCATACTCGTAGATTTGAAAAAGATACCCGGATATGGGAATATAATCTGCTTATCATTCAATATAGGGCCTATTTCTGTAACAGTGTATATGAATTGTTATGCTCTTTGGTAAACTGTGGTACTATTTTTTTTCTTTAACACATATTTCTGTAACGTTTATTGGGTCGTTTATCATATTTTATGATCGTGCTTAGGTAAATATTGCGTTTGTTTTTGTACAAGTAAATACTTTGTCTCAAATATTCTATTTTATTATTTAATTAACAGGATTAGTTTATGATAGACATGGTTAACTCAGGATTGTACAGTAAGAAACTATTGAAAATTGGGCAGTCGGTTGATGAACGTTCTTATTTGATGTATATTCGTGTTGCTTAGCCGTGTGAAGAACGGCTCAAACTGCTAGTACAGAATAACATAAAACTATATTAAACTGAGTTAAACAAAACTCAACAACACTTTAAGTAAGGTCTGTACAAGAACTACAGTCCAATTTTCCTAAGAAGGTCCTTACCTAAATGCTAGAAAAGATATTACATTCACTTTCACGTATTTATACGTCGTCATTTAAAATTAAACTGTCTAACACCTTAGATCAGTCCGTAGCATGTCTATCTAGTGAGCTATGGGTCCCGGGTTATATTCCTGGCATGGACAAACAATCTATAATTGGTGAACAAATTATTTTCCCTTTGCCAGTGATTAATTAACGGCTGGGGTCTGAATTTTGTGCCTGCTCTAGAATAGAGTTAGTTTGTAATTCGTGTGCCAATGTAATCAGACTGTTCAGGAAGTGTACGTTAAATAACTCAAATAAATGAAATATATATGGAGCTGTAAATTATTATAGATATAATCAATACCTATAAAATAGCACTAATATTATAGTAAAAATTATCAAAATAAACTACAAACACTTAATATATATTTTCATTTTCTAAAAAGCCATTTTTAATGAAAATTAAACTGTAAGCAATAGTACATAAGATAGCAATAATTATTTTTCTAAAAATGATTACTAATGCAATTTTTAAGATGGCATACGGGACACGACAAAAGGCCAGTGTTATTGCAGTTTTTATAGCAAAACTTTTTTTGACCAAAATAAATAAAAGTTGATCTAGAAGAAACAGGATTTAAAATTCTTCACCTGGTGATAGCAACAGTTGTTGAATATCAGTCGTGAAACATAGCGGCACTAAATGAAAAACTTTTTAAATTAAGATAAAAAGTTGTCATTAAATTCTAGGAAAGTCATGACAGATATATATAAGAGCTGTTGATATCACAATGTGAAGAAAGATCAACTCTCTGTTTATAATGGTGAATTATTTTATTTATTTTGGCCAAAAAAAGTTTTGAAATAAAAACTACATAAACTCTACCATTTTCTCGCGTTTCCGACGTCACTACCTAAACTGTTGATTTTTCGATCATGACTCAGTGTCACATATAAGAGGGGACAAGTAGGGGATTTGTTCCCGCTTACACAATTACATCACCAAGGCATGTATTATAAGCTTAAGATATGGAATATAGAGAGCACTGACGAATTGCCAAACGAATAAGGTTAATTTAAAAAAAATTCAAATTATTAAAGTTTGATCGGAGTTGCAGGATTACACTCGAAACAGATAACTTATCTAAATGTGATTTTCTGCATTTTTCGTTTGACAAAAGTGAATTTTGAGATAAGTGAATATATATATATATTTTAATTAAAAGCATATTTACTTAAATAGTGTTGGAATTTTTTTAAATTACCAAACATGGTTTCACAGGTCTCACATCCACTGTCCTCTAATATTCACTACATAAAACCTCGCTACGATATGAAGTGTAGTTACTTTACATCATTAGTTGTTTCCAACCTGCGGCCTTGATAAGTTTTTTATTCAAGCCATATATATTTCGTCGTAGCTTCTTACTCCTTATAATCTAACTTAAGATTAGGACAGGCACGTCATCCAGTCCCCTGTCGTTAGTTTATCACTGTGAAATGGTAAACTCACATTTTAGCCATTGAAAGGTTTTCAGGCCATACAGGCTATCGAACCCGGAACCATTAACTCAGTAGGTCAGACATGCTACTGACTGAGTTAAGGTTTTGGATAGGTTTACTACCTACAGTCCAGTTTTATAAGTAGCAAAAAAATTAGCTAGAAAAGTTACGAAATCTACTTTCATACGTTCATATATTAAGTAATGTGATCTACATAATTGCCATTGGTGATATATATTATCAATACCTATAAAATAACATTAACAATATACATAGTTAAATAGTTATGTTTGAAAAAAAATACTTTTGTACCTATTAAAGGACCTTTCTACGAAATTTGGATGGTACCTCAAATATCCATTACCCGTGGGGTAGGATTGGCTCTCAAAACCAAGCCTAATAATTTATATTCCGAAGATATCATTACACACATAAAGTTTTTCCTTACCAAACTTCCATTTCAAAAAAATACAGAAACGCTAGATTTGATTAAATACATCCCTTCATGCCAAATAAATAAATTGTCACACCACTGTCGTGAACCCCAACGTAACACTTCTTAAACAATGGCAAGGATACGTTACCTTGCGCAGGTGCGTAGATATTGAGGAAGAGGCAGTCCTCATCCTCGTCCTCAAGATAGGTGAACAGCCTCTTGAGGTAGTTGTATCTCCCCTCCGACATGGTCTTCCCCCTCGCCGACCCGAGGTCGGGAAGGTTCTGTGGACAGACGTGGCCGAACGTGTCAGCGAACTTGACTCCTTCCCAAGATGGTGGTGACCTGGGTGGCATGAAGCGCTGGGTGCCGACTGGCGGCGCAGCGTACCTCACCCCGAGGAACACCTCCACCCGCTGCAGGTGCTCGTTGTTTGTGGGGCTCTGCACTAGCCCTTTAAGGAGCCCTTGCTTCGTCATCACCCTTCGAGGGAGGTCGAGCTGATCGTCATCGGTAGGATAGGTGGTTCTAGCGGAGAGGAGCCCCTCCACGGTTATCACTAGAACCGTGACGTGGAGCCAACTCCTGAGGCAACATACCATCTTGGTGGACCTTTTTTAACTACACAAATTCACAAACATATGTGTCTCCTTCACTGTTCATCCGCTAACTTGTCTTCCTAGATCAGCTTTGTAGCTCACTAGATAAAGTCGAAATAAGACTAATTTTTCAAAATTTCAATCCTTGGATACCTTAAACACTTTATTCACCCCATCACAACTATGTCCACACACAAACTAAGCTCTCCATTTTTGTTTAGTATTATTTGAATAATATATAGTAAAATACATGTATCAACGTTTGAAACTGATGAAAATTATTATTATAAAATTATATCTAACCTCTATATTTTGATTATTGGCATAATTTTTATTTATAAACTATTGGTACAATATATTTGACAGTGCAATATTTTGTTTACAAAACTAATGTAAATTTTTACTGAAATTGAATATTTGAACAAGGAAATAAAAATAAATTATTAAACGCTAGCAACCGAGTTAACTATATACTTTTAAATATGTATTTAAATTTAATAACCCGACCATAATTCATTAATAGTTGGCATAGCAATTAGCACTCGTTAAATTTAATTAGAGGAGTAAGGTTAAAAATTGAAAAGTAAAATTAATGCTATGAAATATTTTTCTGAGCTAAATTTAATCTCTAAACCAAAAATTTTTAAGACTTACTTCCCAGTTTAGATAAATTTTCCTCTATGTCTTTTATTTTAAGGTGTTCTTTCAATACAACTATTGATGGTCACATTCAAAAGTCAAAGCTTATGTTTAATAATATAATATATATCTATCTATATTGAGAAGAGTAGGATTATGTTCAATTTAAATACTAAACAACAAAATATTTTGATAAAGTCTAATTAATACTTCGACTTAGATAAACTATCTTCATTTTGAAAGAATATGGATCGTGATTGTTAAATGATTCATAATTATTATGGGCGTGTCCCACAATCGAAACAAACAAATACAATCGGTTTTTATGTTCACTTTTAAAAATAGAGTTTGTTCGAAATTATAAATAACTGTTTATTATAACATATACCATTTTATTTAATCATTTTAAATAATAACTGATAGTGATAAGTGATCGTGAAAGTTATAAATTTGTCTGTGTGTGGGGGAATGGGGTGGATTAAATAAAAGGTAGAAGAACACAACTTGACACAAACGCTTTGTTTTCCCTTAAACACACACGTTGTTTAAACGATATCTTCTTCCTTACAAAACAAACCACTCATTCGTCACGCCCGTGAAAAATAAGCAATCGCCTATCGTCACTACGACGTCGTGACCGTGTAAAGGATGAGACTTTGACCTTATATGACGGAAACGGAAACACGAAAAAAGAAAAAAGAATCGACACATTTGTTGCTAAGACCTCAACTGGCAAAACTAAAACGTACCGCCCGATTCCACAATGAACAGTCTCACCGAATTCAAGAGTCTTTAGCTTGCTGTGTTGGATCACCCTACCCCTTCTTCCTCCTGGTTACAGCCTTGGCTCGCAATGCCGGGGTTGCTAAATATAGACCCCCTCCCCCTAATACCTCTCTCTTTTTTATCTGAACAGCGCGCGGGGCCCTCTGAACAGGAAGAGAACAAACTGACAACCTCTTGGTATGCAATACGTTTTTTAAGAATAACTCTTTATAAAATAATTGATAAATATAATGGATCAGTGAGTAAATAGATTTCCTGGATCTTGGTTAATGTATAATCAACATAAAGAGAAAAAAAATTGTTAATGGATCAGTGAGTAAATAGATTTCCTGGATCTTGGTTAATGTATAATCAACATAAAGAGAAAAAAATTTGATTTAAGTCTCTTTGAGGGAATAGCTATCCTGGCTGTTAGTTAAATTATAACAAACAAGATGAACTAGACCTTTTCCTAGAGGCACCGCGGGTGAATTATTATTCTGGTTGTTGGTTAGTGTATAACAAACATAATGGACTACTTATTGTTTTAGGCTTTGTGAAAGAATAATTATTATTCTGGCTGTTAGTTAACTTATAACATTTACAACTGACAAACCTTTTCCTCGAAGCACTGTGGGTGAGTTAATATTCTAGTTGTTGGTTAATTTATGGCTGCACTAAGGGTTAGTATTTTTTCTGGTTATTAGTTAATTTATAACAAATACAATGGACTATACATTTTCCTCGAGGCACTGGGGGTTAGTAATTTTTCTGGCTGTTAGTTAATTTATAACAAATACAATAGACTATACCTTTTCCTCAAGGCACTGAGGGTTAGTAATTTTTATGGCTATTAGTTAATTTATAACAAATATAATGGACTATACATTTTCCTCGAGGTACTGAGAGTGAATTTTAATTCTGATTGTTGGTTAATTTATAACAAACACAATGAAATATACCTTTCCTAGAGGCACTGTAGGTGAACTGTTATTCGAGTTGTAGGTTAATTTATAACAAACACAAGAGACAAGAACTTTCTCTAGAGGCACTGCGGACGGATTGTAGTTCTGGTTGTTGGATAATTTATGACGATTACAACGGACTAGATCTTTCTTAGAGGCACTGTGGGTGAATTGTAATTCTGGTTGTTAGTTAATTTATGACAAATACAATAGACCCGTATGTATTGTTAATTACTTTAACTCGCTTTGTTGAGGTTGCAAAATTACACGTTTGGTTTCTTTGTTTGAAACAGAATTCCAAACATTATAGAAGCCGTGTTAATTAAATCATAATTATTCTTGGTATTTGAATTTCTCCACACTTTCATCATACCAAGTTTACTTTTAGTATATCACTTTTATTTTATCACCAAGGTCATTAACTATCTGTAATGTAACCGAACAGGCGAACATATCATTAAAACATACTTAATCAAAGGCAATCAGGAAATTGAGTATTTTTTGGGAGCGGTTAGGAAGGAACTGCCTTATTTTATAGAAACTTTGGTAAGTATTCCGAGGTGGTCAATGTAAAAGGGGCGTATAGTCAAAAATATTATTTTGATAAAATCACTGACACAAGCGCTTAATTAAATAAATCACTATACATACTTTTATTAGGATATTAATTTTCATACAAAAAATGTAATTGCTTTTGTTTATGACTTATTTTACAAGTTATATGAATATTATAAAAACTTATTTTGTTATATGTTATTTTTCCATGGTCACAATTTATTTAGCCAGAGTTGGATGATATAAGTTTATAGATCAATTCAGAAGTAAATTAGGGTATGTTTAACAAAACACATTTTGATCATCCAAAATACATGTTTAGTAATTAATTTAATAAATGTTAGAATGATCAAATAAGGCCAGTATTTATTTTCATACTCTAGAAACCTAAAGAGGGACTTCATATAATTGACTTTTGCTCTTTTATGCTCTGAAGCTTTTACCATCTCTATTTGGCCTATATAGTACAAAACATGTACGCTGTAAATAGAAGATTTATAATTTTGAGAACACAGCACATATACATCTTGTTTTAATTTTATTATGTATGACATACTTCATGATTGTAGATTTGTAAAGTCTAGATGTAGACTTACTTAAGAATAGAAGATTAATATTTGTATCCCATTACTTCAATAAACCCCTGTTCATAGACTCGTCAAAAGGACTGGGGTTTTGTCTGCAGCATAGTAATGCAGTGATATACGCCTTGACTTCCTATAACTTTTTTTTAGCTCATGTATTTACTAAAATGACAGAAGTTGCGATCACACTGCTGGAATTAATGTTCACGCACTGGAAATATTGGTAGACTATATACCGTTTGAGTCTTAGCGAAATAAGAGTAAAATTTTAATACTACGAGATTCCGATTTTTATCTACAGCTGCACCAGGAAAAGAAACAAGAGTTTTAACATCGGGGGACTGTTTGAGTTTTTTCTCTAGGTATTAAAAGAGAAAAGATATGATTTAGTTTGCGTTCTTTTAGCCATCACTGTTCATGAAACAATAAAACTAGCTCATGCAGATTAAAACAGATTAGCCAAGAAGTATTTAGTAAAATGTGTACTTAGATTCTGGTGAGAGACAGGGAAACTTTGGGCACAATCCAATTTAAGCCCTACGTATGAAATATCACTTTTTGAATTACTTATGTAATCGTTTGTGAAATCTTCCTGTTTTTTCACTTTTCTTTTATAAATGTCATATGACATTCTACATTCAACAGGAAGATTATTTTTTTTAAATTAAGGCTACATTCAAAACAGTAATTACATACCTAGTTCTTAGGCCTATTAAAATAAAATGAAAATCTGGTGGTAAAATAATAGAATTACGTTTTTTAACTCATCTTGAAATTGTTTCCAGATATTTCTCTAAATTAGCTACAAAACAGCTCATATAGTGGCTTCATTTACAGATCAGTATTTTTAAAGTATTTTGACGTAGACATGTGAGGGCAATAATGAGTTATGAATGGTATCCAAATGTTCTTCCATAAAATAAAATTAACATTTTTTCTCAATTTTGGGGGGTCTGTTTTTATGAGATCCTCTTACTTCTCCAAAGTCAGCTTTTCCAACATTTTCCTTTGAATCACACGCAATCTCTTCATGGACACTTGGAAAATTTCAATATCAAATGCTGACACAAATTATTTTTATTCCAATAAGATTTAAAAAGTAATTCCATTGTTCAGATACTCCTTTGTGGGTGTAATGGGCTGATCCATACACGATGTTGTAGATATTTCCAATAATTCACCAGATAATTCTTGAAGGATTTGTGTTTTCCATTATAGAATGTTTCAAAGAATAAAACTGCTTCTAACGTGATTTCAAACAACAACTTGAGCAGTAGGTAGACTACTTGCCGGTGACCTGGTGGTCTAGGGGTAAGGTGTCAGAATTCTATGCTGGGAGTCTGGGGTTAAATCCTCGGTCCTGGCACAGATTTATCCGATTGCCAAACCCTTCCTTGTGCGTATAGCACGAACGTGTAGTAAGACTTGGCCCTAATAATAATAATAATAATAATTATTATTATTATTATTATTATTATTACTAATTGCCGATAATATGGCTACCTCCTGCTGGGATATACTCTTCGCTCCAAACTTTTTTATATTGTATATTTTCTTTTTTCTTATTTTCCTCTGGATATATTGTCCTCGCTTTTATCTCAAATATGTACCTCCCCTTTACCCTGCTTTTGGCTAGGTACTGAAATTGCACAGACCGAATTTGTGAACCTTATCGTAAGAGTGGGGGGATTGTTCCTTGTATTTTTTTATTATTTTTGAGTAATTATTGTAAAGAGTAAGGGGACTATTTACAATATATATTTACAATGTTGCCATGTTATAAAATTGTTTTTATCCCTGTGTGCTTTTGCAACAAGGTCTAGGTGCACGTTTGGTCCTTATCTTCGTGTGTTATGATATGTGGTTCGTTTATCTAGTGCGCTTTCAATGGTTTCTGCTCCCATTCACACCCTCCACGTGCAATAGAGCTGGGCTTATCCTAGCAGCTGAAGGGTCTGAGAGATTATTGAGAAGAAAAACTATTAACAAATGTACTGACCTCAATACTGAAATATCATTTAAATGGTGTTGGTAGTCGTATAGTTTATCTACATTTTTTTTTACTATAGTGACTTTAAATATATAGCAAATAAATATATACATCAATGTTTCCTAGATAAAATAAATACTCATTTGATTTCATATTTGTTTTTAAGATTTAAGTGGGCGAAAATATACAGTTAGAAAGTTGCAACGAGCTTACAGAGAGATTAATACCCAAAGACAGAAATAAAATCTTTAAATACCACCATAGCAATTTAGTGTGTGATGAGCATTTATTACCTTAGATTACTTTGAAACATATTCCTAAACCAATAATAATCCCATGAAACATTTCTCAAGGGGCTTAGAATTTCAAACTGCTCCGGTCTCCCTTCATGCTTCTTGAATAAATCTATATCATGGAAAACACAATGAAAGGAATTACCTTTCCTTAATAATACAACAAAGATGGTGTGCACCCCATTTTCCCTTGAATAATTACACTATGACCGTATATTATAGTGTAGACCAGTTGTCTCAACCGGTTTTTGTCGACGACACACTATTCTTTGTCACAAGCCCTTGCGGCACACTAAACGTACAAGTTGGCAACACTTTGGGAGATTCGGGCATTCATAAGTTCATCAGGACTCCTCTTAATTGGAAAAGAAATGAGAGTATATTTGTCCTTTATTACAGTGATGTTCAACCTGAGGTACATGAATACATATATGAGTGGTTATGTAAAATTAATAAATAGTCGATGCACCTCACAAACTTTCTAATTTATTTACCTAGAAATGGAGATATTTATTAGAGCTCATAAGATATGATGAACTAAATTATTTATCTTGTTGCAGAAACCTAGTAAAACATGAGAAACAATTTTAACCAAACATAATAAATGAAATATTATACACTCTTGCAGAAGCATCGAGGAAATAAGTAAATCTCGGTCCTCAAAAGAGCATAATAATCATCTCTCAATTTCTCAAACCTTTATTTTAAAAAAAATATTTTCTTAAAGTTCATTAACAATTTTATTTATTTATTCCAAATAAAAAAACTATGATTACAGCTTTGCAAGTCTACATAATTTCATATCTCAATTAGTGACAGAGATATTGTTATTTAAATAGGAAGATAATGCTTAACTGCGGTATGTAAATTACCCTCAAATTCATTTTAATGGGAAAATTATATCCACCATTTTTTTTATAATATAAAACCACTATTTCTGGTTCAGGTGATCGTGAAACACCCACATCCATCAAAATCTCGAATACTTCTTTTTAGGATCTCAATACTTTAGCTACCTGTGGGTTTGCGAGAAACTCACTATCTTGGACGTAGTTTATTTTAGATTTCGATAAGATTTTATGAATAACTTGCATAACGTTCCAACAACTTTGGAGGTACCCCCTTAGATGGCCGCATGGTCTAACGTGCTGCTCTCTTGTTAGAATACACTGTCATTGATGGGGAGATTGAGGTTCGAATCTATGCCGGGTGTACTGAGGGTGGTTTTTCCAAACTAATTTTCATATCTCACCTCGGCAAATGCGGGTACACTTCCTATAAATATAACCTACCTAATCGCTAAAACTATGAGAGTAGTTATTACATACACAATCGGGTAGTAAGATGCTGAACTAAAAAATACATTTGGGGTTACAAAGTTGAATAGAAACTCTATATGTAGCTACGTGAACTAAAAAGGTTGAATAATACGTTTATATTCGACCATGAATTGAAATTTTCTGTATGAATACAAGCTAAAAAATTTTATAAATCAATCAACTATTTTATTGTAAGCCATTAAAGTTTCTGTAAAGTCAAATATTTAAAATCTTTAACAAATTTGTCTACTATATATTTTTAAAGATTAAATTTAATGAAACTTTTGTGACTTTTTATTTACCAATAATAATATAATGTTGAGAATTACACATCACACCTAGGAAATTTAGTTGCACAACCTTTGAGAACCAGTGGCTTAGATCAAAGTGCAACCAAGAAATGTAGGGTTATTACCATTCAGAGTGATTGGAGAATACGTCTATCGTGCTCAGCTGGTGGTACGTATTCCTTTTAAGTTGAGGTTCCAGAGTTCTAGTCCCGATAAGTACAGAAATGCTATAAATAGGTAAATAGGGATTTGTCCCCTACAGCAGTTATGTAGTAACAATCTAGGTACTGGATAGAGATTTATCAATGTAATAAATAAGGGATACAAAACTATGTTAAAACTATATGATAAATAGTTTATTTGCCTTTTAGCTTAAGTTTAGGTAAGATAGAAGTTTGTAGTCAGTTTTAAGTAGTTAAGTACAGCGTGGGAGTGTAAAGGACACAATAAAAGGTAATTGTATTTGTAATTTTTATAGCGAAAATTTTTTGGCCAAAATAAATGAAATATTTCATCAGTAGAAATAGAAATTTTTATTTCCTACACATAGCAATCTAAACAGTTATTGAATATCTGTCATGAATACATATAAGCATTTGATGAGAATATTTTTAAATGAAGATTAAAAGTTGTCAGATACTCAAAAACTGTTCCCCATGGGAAGAAAATTAAACTATATGTTTATACTGGAACAATATTTTATTTATTCTGGCCAAATAAGGTTTCTCTATAAAAACTACAAAAATACTGCTCTATTATCACGTTCCCTACACTCCCATACTAATTATTAGTCAAATTTGACTAAACAATTTAATGTCTCTTTGCCTAATTACATATTTTTATAAGTTAGGAGACTTGCGATATGAAATAAAAACACTATTATGTTAAACCAGGGTACTTTAGTCAGCCTTACTAAATAGTTCTCCACTCTCCCTCCACTGTTTTTTAATCACCACATCTTACTACCCGTTCAGGTTATACGATGTATAATAATTAATTGAATGAGGTAGGGATAAGTAAGGAAGCAATTTAGAGGCAATATACCTGTGTTTGCGTGGAAGGAGATTGGAAAACCATTTTTTTTAAACTACCCTCCATAAACTAAAACGAGATTTTAACCCTTTTCTCCCCGTTATCAGCAGGACGGTCTAACACAAGAAAGAAACCTTAAACCATTCAGCTAATGAACCAGGTATCCCTCCACGTAAATGCAAATAGATATTTTCTATATTTTATTTACCCTATCCCTAGCCCTAAATGTAAGAATATATCTTCTATTGTCTACCTACCTCATCCCTAACCCTAATTGTAAGAATATCTTTTTTATAGTTTACCTACCCCATTCCTTGCCCTACATGTAAGAATATTACTTCTATAGTTTACCTACCTCATCCCTAACCCTAATTGTAAGAATATATTTTCTATAGTTTACCTACCCCATCCCTAACCCTACATGTAAGAATATATATTCTATTGTCTACCTACCTCATCCCTAACCCTAATTGTAAGAATATATTTTTTATAGTTTACCTACCCCATTCCTTGCCCTACATGTAAGAATATTTCTTCTATAGGTTACCTACCTCATCCCTAACCCTAATTGTAAGAATATATTTTCTATAGTTTACCTACCTCATCCCTAACCCTAAATGTAAAAATATATCTTCTATAGTTTACCTACACTATCCCAAACCCTAAATGTAAGAATATATCATCTATAATTTACCTACCCAATCGCTAACCCGAAATGTAAGAATATCGATAGATGATTCTATCTCAGACATTCCCTTTGCTGAAAAAACAGACCAGATGAGCCTTACATTTAACCCGCATGCCCTACGATTATTTTATATTAGGTAATTGATAAACCTTGTGCTAAACATATCAACAAACGTGATCTGGGAAAGAAGTTGTATGAACCTGAACTGCAATATCTTTCTCCTCGTTGATCCATGACTATGGCTTCATCCCTACGCAAAGGAAAACCCAGGCCGGTGGGTCTCACCCTCTGCTTTAATATGATCTAGTAATGAAAATTGATCTACTCGTAATAATTACAACTCCTTCCAAGTTAGTTAGTTCTCTTCTCTCTCTTTCCACGGTTTCTCAAAACCTTTCACTTCCTATTCGCGTGATGCTCCATCAAAAGTTCTTTGTATTCCCATTCCTCAGATTTTATCTTTGTCTTTGTCATCCTTTTTCTACGATCCTCTGGTATTTCCTCAACGAGCTTGTTTCAATGTTGTGGTTTATGGACCCAATACTGACGAACACGTATCACCAATTTGAGAATACAATTCTAAACTGGTGCTACCCACATCGGTGGGCACTTGGACTGTCAGAACTACTTAGTCTGATTTGTTGGTGACTAGGAGGTACGGTTTCTATTCCCAGATGGGTGTGTTATAGATTTTAATTCCCGTGTAGTCTATCACTCCCCTTCCATGAAAATGTAGAAGTACTGTACATTTCCTATAAATTGTACCTTTTTTTTCCTATTCCTCTTTAGTGAGATTAATTCGTACTGTCCAGACGGGTAGTAAGAAGCTATGAAAAAGGTTGATATTTTAAACTCTTATTTTTTATTACGTACCATTTTATTTTTCACCACACCTCGGAGAAAAAGTATTGTGATCGTCCAAAAGATTTAACTTGAGATTTTTATAAATGTTGACGTTACATGACCCCCTAGAAAAAAATAAGTTGTTTTCCTAATGCCATCTGTCCGTACCTCAGGCTAGAGCCGAAACGATTTCATCAATTGGGCAAAGTCTTGTTATATGGGGTTTTCATAATGTACACCCGAAGAATTTTTGGAATTATATAGCTAAGCCAAATTTAAGGGTAGTTATTGAAAGGAAAGAAGAGAATAAATAGATTTTCTTATAATTTACTCTACCGATTTTGATTATAATGTATATATAGACACTGTTTATGATTACAAACAAGATGAAAACTCTCATTTTCTCATTAAAATGACGCTGAGGGTACTTTACATTTGGGAAATTCTGCAATTTTCAACTTTTCCCCGCAACTATTTAAGATACGAAGTAACTCACCATTGCAAAGTTGTAGTACTATTAAAGATAAAAATGTTTGATTTGAAATATATTTTATAAAACAAATAATTTCTTAGCTATGAGCTAAAATATTTACTTTTTTAATTCCAGACTTTGAAAATGAGTTTAATTCTCTTGCTCTTTGGTGGACAAAGATGTTTATCTTTACACAATTTTTCTTTACCAGTGTTTCTAGATCCTAATGCTATAGAGTAACTGAGTAACAGTGTATATTATTTCATGTATGATATTTGGTGTAGTCTTTCTACAAAAATGTATACACCTATTATTTTGTTTCATAAATATTACGCGTTTTTAGAAAATATATATTTTAAGATAAAAGTGGGAGAGAGTCTGTGCTGTGCACTCTACCATTTATTTGAGATATCATTTTCGAACATTCTTTATGTACAGATATTTTTGAATCAATAATTTAATAAATTAAGATATTTGTATGATATAAATGTATTGAAGAAAAAATGTAGATGATGTTTATCAGTTGTTCCCACTTCTACCCTCACCACCAATCCCATATACATCTGAAGGCCCCATTTGTACAAAAAAAATAGAACCCAGGACCTTTTGGAGGCGTAGTCAACTATGAACGTGGGAGATCGTCTGCTATTTAGTAGATATCAGAAATACAGCCGAAAATATTGGTAGGTATTTATTTGTTACGTAACAAAATAATGAAATTAAGATTAACTTTAAATACCTTGGATAGCTTAGTGAGAGTAAATTGGCATAGTAATATAAAGTTTCCTGATTCGATTCCAATGTCTAGATATAATATTTCCAGCATATTTGTGAATTTAAGATAGGCTTACTAATTATTAAATTATAGGTTGATTATATTTCTTTAATCAGTGTCATTGTTTAGAAAAAATAATACAGGCCCACATTGCTGGGCACGTAGACTATGAGCCCTTAATCCAGAGCGGGTGTACTAGGGATAATTTTACAAAAGTAGTATAACATTCTCACCGCCACTTAAATGCAAGAAAGTCTACTTTAAGTCCTACCTTTCTCATTAGTACCCTTATAAAATAATTAAATGCTGTTAATTCGGATGGGTAGTAAGATGTGGTACTCTATTTTAACTACTACCCCCCAGATGTTATTCAATTGTAAGCCTTGGGTTTCCTTACTGGCAATTTTGGGTACATATCAGTTTTAAATTGAGAGTGTAGGGGACACGAGAATAGTTCAGTGTGTTTACAATTTTTGTAAAAAATTAGTTTTTGGCCAAAATAAATTAAACATTTTTTCAGTTTAAATATATAGTATAGTTTTATTCATATGGTGACATCAAACACTCTTAAACATTTTTCATGAAAATATTGGCGTTTGCTAACCTAATCTGAAATGTTGATTGATGTCGAAGTTTCATGACCACCCGAACCCTAAAAAGTGGTCTTTGAATTACCGTCTGTCTTTGTGCCAGTTTAAACTTAAAATTAAAAGTAGTATAATAAAGGGATAAAAGATAAAAAAAAATATTTTCTCAAAATCGGCTCTAGCGATTTTGATTAAAACTCGTATCTAGGTGTTGATTAAAATTATAAATAATCAGTCTATTTTCATTTTCCCATGAAAATTAATTTTAGGGCACTTTACAGAAGCAGAAACTTCTGTATCTGTGCAACCATTTGAGATACTAAATAATTTTACATTGCAAAATATTGCAGCACTATTAGAAATAAAAAAACTTCTATATGAAATCTACTTTTATAAAACCAACCGTTTCTGAGATATTGGCAAATATATTAATATAATTTTGTGAGATTTAGTTGTAAAGAAATACTACTTATATTTTATTGTAATAATTCTCCAATGCCATAGAGTGTTTAAATATAAGTAAGTCTTTCAAAAAGTTTGTTGTTTTCCCTTAAACCCCTTAGGAGAAATGTTTGTACAAAAATAATACATCTCAATTTTAAACTCAATAGTCAATATTTACATTATTAAATCGTAAAAATTTATAAATTAGAAATGTAATAGCAATGCGATGGCATGAATATTTGCAACACCTAATATAATGTCGAAAATTTTAACAGGAAGTTGAAATTTTAGTACGAAGTGTTGATCCTTGTGGACCCTATATTGATCTTTTTTATCGGTCCAAACATACTAATGAGGACAATAATTTATATTAAAATAAAACTGTAAAATTTAAAATGGGAACTCAAATATGTTTTACATAAATATAGTGCAATTTATTCTTGGTTTTGCTAATGTTTATTATTTTATTTCGCGTATATTACGAGCTTTAATTAAATATCTCAATTCTTAAACAATAAAGCGAGAAGGTCCTTACCATTTATTATTTATTGGTAATACCAATTTTAATGTTTCCTTGACAAATATAACGTACAATTTATTTGCCCATCATATGTCAAGATTTAAAACGATATTTAGATCTAAAAATATTTTGTTCTTAAAACAATTAGCATAAAACATTAAATTATTATTATTATTATTATTATTATTATTATTATTATTATTATTAGCACCGCGTCTTACTACCCGTTCGGGTTATACGCANGGGCGGTGGATTATTATTACTAGCTCCGCGTCTTACTACCCGTTCGAGTTATACGCACTTACGCTAATGTGTAATGGTAGGGTGATTGTTAGATGAAATGGAGGACCTACAGTTTAACGTGGAATCCGAACCACGGTGGAGGCCTGGCATTCCCCAAATTCACAAAAAAACATTAAATTAATGTAAAAGAAAAAAAAATTATATGACACCAACAGAAAAAACTTTTTCATATTCTGTATAATAGCGACGAAGAAAATTTTCAAAAATAGGTTTTGTTAAACCTACTCTTAAATAGGTTTTACTCAAAAAAACAAACACATTAACTTGTTTTAATCATAATGACCCTTCTTTATATATATATATACACTTTAAACCAAATCCATTATATATATATATTTATATATGTTAAACAAAGTTCAAATTTTTGAAAATAAATCATTTGTAAGTAACCCTAAATTATTTTGTTTGTAAGAAAAAAATGATTTTTTTTTTCGCATGAAAACCAATTCACATATTCCCACTTTGAATTTAATCATCAAGGTATATTTCCAAAACATTAGAATTTTCTATGATTTGTTTTAACTAAAAAACCATTAATCCATTTTATTGCAGATAAATGAAACTATTTTACTATTGCTATTTAAACAATCTCCCGATATTAATTTTTAAACAAACCATCAAAGCCATTGTTTACATACATACATACATACATATATATGCTGGGTGTTTGGAAACTCATAGCCCAAATTGCACACATAGCTTGTTTGAACCAAAAGTAATGTAAAATCGCCATATATTTATATCCGTAAAGCTATGTTATTAGCATTAAATTGTGGACAAAGTTTATATGTACAGCACCCGGAGAGCAAAGCTGTTCAAGTATCCAAGTTCAACACATTGCTTAGGAGTTAGGTGTAGGGCACTTCACACCTTTTCATCTTGGAGCATGGCAGAAGAACATATCACAATTAATAGTAAACAGCACACTAGTCCATTTAGAAATGCAAATAGGTTCTGAAGGTCATCATTAATAATTGTCCTACATCACCGAAAGTGCTTTTATTGCATGTGCAATGTCACGCGCCTAGGCAACTTTCTGAACACACATGCTTGACAGCTTTGCTTTCCCGGCGCTGTACGCCAAAAATTGAACACAATTTAATGGTATTAGCATAGTTTCCGGATTTAAGTGTAAAAGGATTTTGTGCTACTTTCAGTTCAACCAAGCTATTTGCGCAGTTTGGGCTATAAGTTTCTGAACACCCTGTATATGTATATATATATATATATATACATACATAATCATGACGTTCCTTTAGTGGGTAGGCAAAACACTGTACATATAGCTCATGCTATTTTATTCTTAAAACTTCTAATGTTTATCTTTTTCACACACTCGTCTATCATATTTAGCCACGTCTTACATAACCTACTCCATCCTTTTGAGACACACAATCTACTTTCATATATTTAATACATCACTTGATCCAGACTCTACCTCTCAACATGCCTAAAACTCCCTACGGTGGCCGCGTGGTCAAACGCAATAATCCTGTGTTGGACTAAACTGCCAAAGACAGGGAGATCAGGGTTTTATCCTGGTCAGGTGCATTAAGGGTGTTTTTTTTATATGGTTTTACACTCTACTTCCACATGTATTTGGGTGCATATCCTTTAAATTAAACCTTATTAATAATCCCTAACACATTAGTGTAATTAGTACAAAGGCGTATAAACTGAACGGTTACAAAAGAAAGCCAAAACCAACGTAAGACTTTTTATTTTCACATTGACGTATTGCATTCTCCTATAACCACACTTATCCAGCACCCAGTCATTACTAACTCGGTCTATATAAGTATTTCCACATACAATTTTTAGATACAGTATATCATTCCGATCGCATTCAACTTGATCTTAAGTTTCTCCTGATAAATACACGCTTCACATTTCTTAAACTATTCAAATAAAAAAAAAATCATCAGTAAACAACCCATAGCCAAATTTACCCCCCACACCTCCAAAAAAAAGCTTACAGTTTTATTTGTAATGTTAGTGTAAAATATTCCCCAGATATACATTTTAAGCAGAATCATTTGAGCTATTTTTAAAATATTCAAATTTTCAAAAATCACTCTTTAGTAAACTAATCTAATGAATTTTTACCCAATACCAAGTATACACAGTTATTTGTAATTTTAAACATTTCCAAAATACCCATTTTGAATCAAATCGTTACAGCCATTTGTAAAATATTTCAAGTTTTGAAAAATCATTCATCAGTAAGCTACCCATAAATGAATGTTCACCGCAAAAACAAGTATACAGTATTATTTGTTATGTCAAACACTCCTAAAATACCTATTTGAATCCAAATTTTTAAAGCCATTTGTAAATAAAGTTTCTGTAAAATCAGACATCAGTTAACTACCCATCAACAAAATTTTGTCCAAAGATCAATTATATAGTGCTTTTATTTTAGGTCGAACAAATCCTAGACATGCATTTTCAAAAAATTAGGTATTAAAAAAAATTACTCATCAATAAGCTTCGTTAATTGACAGGTTAGTTTGAAAGAAAAATTGGCATAACCATTTTAAATCTAAATATCAACTTTGGACAAAATTCATCAAATATTTTTGGGTCCGTGGCCAAGGACAGATTGACAGACAGACGTGGATGGACAGAACTTTAAAATGCACGGTTTTGGAATCATGTTCACATAAAACGTAAAAAAAAATCCAGAAAGATTTTCCACGATCACAATACTTTCTCTTGAGATGAGAAAATTAAAAATTATTGATTATTTAATCACTAGTATTTATGAAGAGAAATTTATATTTAACTTTTTAGGTAGCCTACATTTTCCAGTACATATACTTTGTTACGACTTACCTCACTTTAATTTAATGAGAGCGATGTGCGATATGTAAATATTTTTGAGAAAAATAATTAAAATGTATTAATAAAATCTACTATTGAATTTACTTTCAAAAAATTAATATTTAAAATTATCTATTTAAATAATTATATTGTAATCTACCTCAATTTAACCAATAATGCCCCCTTGACCTTAATTACATTTTATTTAAAATAAAAAATGTTTTCCAAATGAACAGTCTAAAATAAAAATAAATCAGATTTATGAAAATTATATAATACAAAATATATGTCCCTCATTCCTCCCATCTTCTTTTTATCAAATAGATCCTCTTCCTTGTACAAAGATTAAAGAGAAATATGTCCAGGAGATGCTGCGAAAGGCAAGAAGGGTTTGGGGATGGTTTTTGTGGCCAGGCGTTTTCTTTGTGTGCTTTCGCTTGTCCTGTGAATC